>JANAVB010034784.1:0-106212 GCA_029216955.1 Iris pallida | reverse complement strand
AACAAGAAATCTAAGTACAATTTGATTATGGAAAAGTGTGATAGAGATCGAATACTGTAGTGGTTCCTTTACTCCGTTGATGATCGGATGAAGAGAAGAACTTGCTCTGACTCTCTGAATGCATGTGAGTCGACAATCTGGGGTTGCCAATCAAGAAGTAGTCGAAGATTCCAAATGAAGGAAGACTTCTTCTATTTATATGCTGGTGGAATAAACCACCATGCGCACATATACGATGTGCGCATAGGTTTTTGGCACACATGAGCGTTGTGCATACGAAAATATAGTTGAAGATGTCGTAACTACACTATTAGGCTACGGATGAGCTGACATGTGGCAGTTGTTAAGATTTGTTTGTTGCTGAGACGGGTGGTTGGCACCCGTTCAAAAATATGACTGAGTCAATGACACTTGTCGTGTGCACATCGCTTAGAGATCTCGTTCTATTTAAACAGAATAGATTTGGTCCCTATATCTTTGCTGGACACGTGGAATGCTTCAACGAAGGGCTGCACTTTTTGAGCTCTGCTATAGAAGCTGTCCTTTTAAACGTCAAGATAGGATGTGCTTCTAGACGTCGTGGGGGCTGCCCTTTTGTAGATCTCGTAGTGGCTGTACTTTTGAACTCTGTTATTGAAGCTATGCTTTTGAATATCTGGATAGCTGCACTTTTAGGTGAGTTGAAGGTCGAACTTTTCGACTTAATCGACGACAAGTATCTGACATCTAACATCTGGCTATTGACAGTTGACAACTTGCAGCTGTCTCCTAACATTTGTGTCAGCATGTCATAAATATTGAAGTGATGGCTTGGGGTTTGAGGCTTGTGAGGTTGCGCCTTTGGGGGTTGCACTTTTGAGAAGCTCCAAGGCGCTACCCTTTTTAGAAGAGCTCCAAAGTGCTACTCTTTTACAATGTTTCGACGCGCTGTGCTTTTGGGAATCTCCAAGATGCTGCACATTTTGAGGTGTTTGGGTCAAACACTCCTTAACTTCTGCCGCTGCGTGGGGCTCGAAAAGTGATGTCTGTTGACTAAGGACTTAGTCAAGAAGTCTCATAAATATGATTTATTGTGGTGAATACGAGGTTCATTCAATCTATTCAGAATTTTTCGCTGGCTGCCACTTGGCGTGTGGATTTTTACCACACGCAGCCTATAAATAGGGGTATTTTTTGGCCAAAAAATCCATTCATGCACTCCTCTACCCCACTTCATGTCAGAGACGACGCTGCACTTTGATGATTGTGAGTCTTTTTCTTAGCGAGCTTGGCAGAACTTGTGCCAGTCGTGGGCTAGGATTGCATAACTCTTTGGTCAAAGAAGTGGCAAGCTTGATGAAGGAATCTTTGAGAAGAACTCTGCTGACTATGGAAAGAGTTGTCCCGTGTTATGTAGCGTGCTAGCTGTACTTTGGTCCGAGACGATGCAGAGTGCCAATATGTTAAATATAAGGGCTTGGATTGATTGCCATTCCTAACCCTGTTCAGTCAGCGTTTAGGAGCTACACCAAAAATGTAATTTTTTTGGCCTACATTGTAGGGGCATCGAGAAAAGGCATTTTTCTTGGCGTATATTATGAAATGCTTGTTAGACTACGCTTTTGTATGCTGCGCGGTCTGCGGCACTTTAGTATGCTGAGTAGTTAGCTTTATTTATGTAATCATGAACATGAAAAGTCTGTAATAGACTGTAACGCCCCAGTCCCAAAATACTTGGGACTAGATACGTATCATGCCAGCTGTATACATATGAAGTCTACTCCAATATATGAAGACTCGTATGTATACATAAGCTGTATAATGTAGTAATCCAAGACAAACTAAATCTCACCCACAATGAAAAGAATAATAGTATAAAATCAACTTGAATATTTTAGTACAACCGTTGGGCGGAGACAAAGTCCACTACCAACTTTCAAAATGAGAGAAGTATACAAGGAAATGACCAACGAAAATATCGAGACGAACCAAGAGCGATCATCTTCGAAGGAATGGAAGGACATGGCCTTAGCTAGAGCACCTGCAAGAAACCACGAAACACACACCTGGAGAGATCACCAGGTCCTCAGAGGGACGTAACAAGACACATAATATCATGCCATAAACTGAATAGTAAGAACTCAATAGAAAATATACATGCGTAAAGGTTCCTAACCATTATATGTGATATACACTTTGAGAAGACAACGTTCTACGCAGGAGCTTAGGTGTTCAGCATAGATGGAGAGAGAGTGGTAGTAGGTAGCGCTTATAAGAGACACTATCGACCATGGACAGAAAGTAGCTCTCATACGAGAACTATCGACCCCGGGGCAGTAAGTAGCGCTCATACGAGACACTATCGGCCCAAATCTATGTGTGTACTGAACATGTAGCCCCTACGCTAATAACTGTCTCCCCCCTCCCATGATACTATACATGCATCGTCTCCACGACACTGTTTAATCCTTAATAACTGCCAAGTCTTTTACATAAATCTATTAGCAATTATATCCTAATGCAGGGCCTCTAAGCACTGATGTACGGTCGATACGCAAGTCCGAAGCTATATGCGACTCACAACTCACACACAATCCGTGGCACATCGTGACAGTTTATGAGATGTACTAAACATACGGTGGTCCCTTAACTCTAAGTCAATTGCATAAAAATATAATTTGCATTTATATATAGTTTTTGAAAGAACAACATTTTATTTGCTAAAAATAAGAAAAAGCATGCATGATATTGAGCAAGAAATTAAACAGTAAAGACAAGGTGTCTTGCCTGGTGTGTCTCCTGGAGTGGTGCGATAATCGAGCAAGTCTGTTTTGTCCAATTGCCGAGGCCAGTATGTAGGGGGTTCGAAGTCACAAAAAAATAGGACACATGATTAGTCGTGAGCAATGGGGATAATTCGAAGAGAATTTCTAACGGTAAGTACTTTTACTAATTTTAGAAAAATATTATAATACTTAAAAACTAGCTTTTTATTAATTATAAACATTTCTTGGAAAAATATCAAAATTATTTTACGCTAAGATACTCTAGTTTATAAAAATAAATTTTTAGATAGAGGCTTATGCGTATTAGTCAAAATATGCTTTTAGGAAAATACATAAAAAATTTGTTTTAGGCTAACTATAAGTTTTGTCAAAATACATTTATAGGAAAAAAACTATGCTTTTTACTTACAATAATTTTAGGTAATGTTTGAAATACTACACTTGAACTAAATAGTTTAAAATATTAAAGTAATTATTAATCATAAAAGTAAAAATTTATAAACATTAATGATAATAATGAATAATAATACCATTTATTTAACAATACTAATTATCATAATGTTAATTAATATGTTCCTTTTACAAATCAAGGAAACAAATAAATATAATAATAAATTTATTAACTAAAGTAATAATAATATTAATTTTAATATTAATAATAATAACAATAATAATAATAATACTGGTAATAACAATAGTAATATAATAAATTCAAGAATATCTAACTCAGCATTCATTGATAATAATAGTAAAGATTATTATAATAATAATAATAATATAACCTCAAAGCTAATTTACTATTCTTATTCCAATCAGCGAGAGAGAGAGAGAAAAAAAGCGGGGGGAGGGATTTACCATCAGGCGGCTCCGGGGTGGCTGGTGGCTCTGGGCGCGGGGGTCGCTCGTGTAGGCGACGACGGGTTTAGAGCGGTGAGTCGGAGAGTGGTGGCGCGGCGGAGGGTTCCCTGGGGCTTGATGTGGCCAGATCTTGAAGTTGGGCTCGCAGATCTGGGTGCTAGGGCGGGAAATGCCGGATCTGGGGCCGCAGTGGTCGACATGGAGAGGAAAAAGCTCGGCTGGCTGAGGCCGACCTCGACGGCGCGCTCGGCCATCTACGAGCGGAGGCGGAGTCCGAGGCGGTCGGCTGGAGGAGGATGCCGACGATGAGGGTTTTCGGTAGCACGGCAGCCGGGCACGGACAGGTCGTGGGTGTGGCCAGCTCGTCCAAATATGCAGCTCGCGGGGAGGAGAACGGGATTGCGGCCAGCAGCGATAATCGGGGCGGTCGCCATAGTGGCAGAGGGCGGAGCAGACCTGGGCGGCTTCGACGGACTATGGAAGAAGTTGGTGGCGATGTACACCAGGGTGCATCGGAGGGGGTGTTTGCCATGAAATATAAAAGGACAGAACAATTATCGGAGGACTGGACTTTTACTTCACAATACAAACTCGCTTGTACAAAGAAAGCCTAGGGACGAAAACCTAGGTACAGCAGTCTTAGTACAATTGTTTATTTTAGATTCTGGGGGGTGACGATATAGGCTCGGAAAAGCGACGGCCGCTCTGCCTTACTCTTGGACGATCGGGTGCAGCTTTTGGACTCTGTAGAAGAACTGACGGGCGTTGACGAAGAAATGCTCTCTCTTCAGGCTCTCTGGCTCTCTATGCGCGTCTGCCTCTGTATCTCTCTGTCTCTGTGTATATGTGTCTCTCCGTATATGTCTGTGTGTGTATATGCAAGGGAATGGCACCCTGCTATTTATAAGAGTGGGGGCCTCATTAGGGTTTACAATGATTGCCCATTATTGAAAGTCGGCGGCTAAGGATCATTGGATCTGGTCCGTTTATCGAGATTTGGCAATAAATGTGATTGCATCAAATCTTTTATCGGTAATTAATACTGATTGGCATAAATCCTCCTGATTTGTCATGCCAACCTCGGATTTCTCGACACGTGTCTTTAATTATCCCATTTACAAATGATCTGATTTGATCCCAATATTTTATTGGGATTCGCTGAGAGATTTCGATCAATCTGATGCCTCGTGCCCTGCTATCATGCCACGTGTCTGAGCCACAGGAAAGTTGGGCCGCATAAAGCTGGCCACGTGTCCAGGCTGCCTAAGAGTGGTCCCTCTGAATATTTGGACCGTATGGTAATGATTTGGGCCACATGAGTATGAGTGAACCGCGTGGATATGGCCTATGTGGGCCGCATGGAGCTGTCTTCATGAGCCGC
Organism: Iris pallida; assembly: GCA_029216955.1. Lineage (NCBI taxonomy): Eukaryota > Viridiplantae > Streptophyta > Magnoliopsida > Asparagales > Iridaceae > Iris > Iris pallida. The sequence continues at coordinate 101,208 of JANAVB010034784.1, read as the reverse complement.
ATGGGGCTGTCCTTATGAGCCGTATGGGGATGGTCTTCGTGGGCCGCATGGAGCTGTCCTTCATAAGCCGTATGAGGCTGGTCTTTGTGAGCCGCATGGCGGAGTCTCCGCTTGGGTCACATACAACTGTCCACGTGTCAAAGCCGCATGACAGTTTCTGAATCTCGGGATATTGTGTCAGAGATTTTCATCGCTTCCCAAGGAATTCGTCATTATGAGGGAGTCATAATGATATCTTCGTGTCAGAACTATCACCTCGTCAAAGCTGTCAGCCGTCAAGGCATTTAATGCAAAAAGAGAGAGCTGTTCGTAGGCCACGTGGCTCCTCTTTGAGCCACATAGAACTTGTTTGAGCCGTATAGACGCTCGAGCCGTATGAACTCTCTGAGCCGCATGAACTGTCTGAGCCGCAGGGGGCTCTCTGGCCGCATGGATCCTTCTTTATTCTTTTCCATGCTTCTACAAGACCCCCTTCAAAGTTTTCAATTTGTAAAATTGAAATACATTGAATAAGAAGCATGGCCATGTATTCTTCTGGCCGCATATGATGTCTCGGCCGCATGAATGTTTCAGCCGCATGAATGACTAGGCCGCAGAGGTTTTCGGGCCGCATAAGTGTCTCAGCCGCAGGGACTTTCGGCCACGTCATTTTGCCACGGATGGAGATCTTTTGCATTAAATGTTGTTGATTTGTTGTCAGTTTTGAGGTCACTTTTCGGGGCGGGATCCCAGGAGTCTGGCCTTCATTTTAGGCGGCTCGCCTCGATAACCGAAGAGTTGGTTTTCGTTCTGCACGAGAATCGAAGCATCTTGGTTTTGTTTATAAATATGGATAGGTTCAGTCGGAGGAATTTCTTTACTTTCTCCTTCGTTTCCAACTGTTGCTGTCTTTCCTTTCTTTCCCTATTTCCCTTCTCTGACTGTCGAAAATGGCACCCAAATCTTCCAAGGTCGTCCGCTGCCGCAAAAGGCAAGAAGGCGGCTTCCTCGTCGGCTGCCGTGCCCGAAGTGCATCCTGATGTTAGCCCTGCTTTCAAGTGTAAGGATCTCTTTTGAACACTTTGAACCCTAAGAACCCATGGCTCTGTTGCATGATTTATGCACAAGCCTTCATCGTTTGGATGGCTCAAGCCTGATCATGATTGAGCCGCATGCGTTGTATGGGCCGCATGACCCTCTCGCATCTGAGCCGCATAGGACATTCCCCTGTATGAGCCGCATGAGAGAAGAATTTTGAGTCACAAGACTACTTCTGGATATGTACCGCATAAAGTCTCCTTTGACCGGAGCCGCATATGTTCCTGACAAACTGGCCCGCATAAAATTTTGTTGAGTCCCGCCGCATAAACTCTTCTGCGAGATAGAACCGCATAAATCTTAATCTGAGCCGCATAAGCCATCGAATCAATGTCACATGGAACTCCCAACTGAATTGGGCCGCATGAAGCTGTGTTGACCCGAACCGCAAAGGCTCTATTAAGGCCGTACCGCATGAAACCCAGCTGAATTGGGCCATATAAGGCTTCGTCGATCCGAGCCGCATAGGCCTATAGGAACTTCTTTTTGAGAAGCTCTTAAGTGGCTTCGTCTTAACCATTCTTTTAATCCTGTTTCTTTTGTGTTTTTCTAGTGAACCTTCCAACCAACCCGGCCGGAGAGCTTCTAGTGGGTTCAGCTCAGTTTGCCATGGGTGTGCGGCTTGACGATCTAATTCGACATATGATAGATCAACTTCCATCTAATGATCCTTTGGAGAGGGTGGCTGCCATCAACAACCAGCCTTTCCATTTTTTTTGCACTATGATGAATTCGGGAAAACTGGACGGAGAATATCTGAAACCAGCTTTTCTCTTTGGGGATGCTTTCTCCGTAAAGAACTCTCGAATGTTGGACGTTTCGAGAACTGGGACTTCACTGTGGACGGGGTGGATATCCATGTCCCCGAGATGGAGCGGCATTTCCCTCTCGTGGATTAATATGGTGCGTTGGACAGGAAAATGGCAGGTTCTCTGACTCCAACCCAACAGGGGATGTTCGTGGGCAACATCCACTATAATATGAGTATCAGGTCAGCATGTGCAAGTAGGAGTCAGTCATCCGGACTGTGACGGGGCTGATTCCTGGTACTTTTATCAATGTGTTTGGTCCTAACTTCACTTTTACCCGAGCTGACACCTTCCTGAACCAACTCGCTCGCAAGGGGTCCTATCCCGTGGGCAGGTTGTTACTGCTGAATTGGATAAACCCCATCCCCACCTGGGCCAATCTTTCCTCATGGATCTTGAGGAACTACGAGGAACTCCTTCGGGAGATTGACCTTTACTACGCCATCCGGGGCACCTGTTACGGATTGTCCTTTAACAAGCCGCTGTTCATGGCCCTTTTCGAGATGTATAGCCAGCGTACGGGGACTTTCTTCGCGCCCGGAGGAGAGTTGGGACTTTCTCTTCATGGGATACATGCTGTTTCTAAGCTGCCGTAGGGAGGCGAGGCCTTTGAAGTATATACCCCGACGAACGAGGAAGGAATTGATGACCTGGATCGACGATTTCTGGTTTCGTCGCTGTGTACCAAGAACTGTTATTCCACCATAGCATCTGTCACCAGACTGCTATCAAAAAAGAAAATAGCTCAGAAGAGAACGGTTCCATACTACGGCCTGGGTCGCGTATATTTTTAAATTACGTCCTTCCGGTCGGGTTTCGTCTCGAGGTCCTCAAACCGGGGGAGGTGAAGGACATGATGTTGAAGGTTAAAAGGTCGAAGTCCACCCGTGACAAGTTTAGAAGCCGCACTGACTCTTTCAGTTATTTCCACTACGGTATCCAGCAAATGTCTGAGAAAGCAATCTGGCCGGGTTCTTAATGGTATGGCTACGAAATTGCGTAGTCTCGGGAGGGGCTGGTTCTACTGAAAGGATCAGCCGCCATTTCATTCTTCGGCTGTGAAGCTGGTCTTCAAATTAAGACTGGCCCTTCTTTCGGCTATGGTGTGTAGTATACACCACGGCCTCGATGCCTTTACATCTAAAGTCATTGCTCGTGAGACGACGCTGGACTTCGAGCGGATAGAGCTACCATAGCACTATCTCATGTGGTGGTTATTGATGCATTACCGGTCATTGATAAGGGTCGGGCCAGAGGATGGTGTCACCGCCAATGACGCCTTCCTCTTCCGATACCGCCATCAATCTTGGGAGTATGACACCATGCCGGCTTGTCGGAGAGCGTTGGCAAGAGTTGACGGGCCTGACTTCTTTGTGTCTCTTCCTCAGTTTACCTCTAGGAAGTGAGGAGGGTACACCTTGATGGCATTGAACCTCCCCATCTCTATCCGAGAAAATACTTCTATGGCTGCGCAACATTCGCCCGGCGCACCTAGTATATCGTTACCGAAATAACGTGTACTTGGAGCCATATTTGCCTAGCAGGTTCTCTCGTTAATTTGGGTATAGTCAGCTGTTCCTTGATGCCCCAGTGCTTGTCTGGGCTTCGAGGGCAGTGTTCTTGACGGCATTCGGGCGTGGCATTATTACAATGTTCATACCCGGGCTAGCTTTTCAGTCCCTGACGCTAATGTGCAAGGGGATATTCTGTACATGACGGCTCTTTATCACGTTACGACGAGCAAATCTCCAGTGAACTTTGACATGAACACCAGCTTCATTGTCGGGACCGGCTTGGCAGAAAAGCCAGAGGGTTCGAGAAAGAGAATGAGCGGGGCGAATAGGGTTCCCGTGCCAGACTCGGAGTCCACTGCGGCGGACGAAGAGGTGGGGAACCAGCCTCCTACTATGCCGGCCGAAAAGGTGGAGGATCATCCACCTGTTGTGCCTGGTGCTTTGCGTCCATGAGGCAGGCATCTGTCTACTGACGATGGCAGGACCTACTCCACAAAGCGGGCTGCGGTAAGACGTCGCAGGGTGTTTATTGATATTGACGCTATTTTCGAGGTGATTGGAATTTCAGCCGCCTTTTCCTTTTTTCTAAATTATGGCCTAATCATTTTTTTGCTCTTTATAGGCGTCCGGGGAGTCTGCTTCTCAGAACTTGACTACTGAAGTCGATCCAGCCTTGTCCACTTTGATTAATGACATGTGCACTGCTATTACTTCCGCTGGGGCTCTTCCGAGGCGGCCGAGAGTCTCGTCTTGCTGAGACCTCAACCCGTGGAGACGAGGGCTCTATTGCCCCTGTCCTTGAAACCACTGAATTCCAACAGGATGACAATGGCCCGCTGACTCCTCTTCAAGGGTGGCTGGGGCAGAGAAACCAGTTGAATTTGAGTTGGAAGCTGCAGATGGGGAGACCATGCTAGCTTCGAACGAGCTGCAGCCTCCGGGCTCTTCCCCTGGTAAGATAAACCAACTTTTTAACTTGTGAGGAGGCCTATTTTCTCTATCACCCTGTCCTTCGTGGATTAATGATTGCTTTGGATGCAGGTCTCACCCCTTTATTGCCGGTGATGGATATTGCCAGAGCGGACTCTACCGGGGGAAATCTGATGGAAGCACGTGTGCCTCCTTCTTTTCTAACCCATACTGAGGGGCCTCCAGCTGGTTCAAGTTCGGGAGCCTTGGTGATAGCACAGCTGGAGCAAGGGACGACGCTTTCCGTGCCATCCTCTGCTAATAGGGTTTCGGGAGTTAACCTTTCTGCTCTCCCAAGTATCCAGCTCTCCGGGCGGCGGAAGAGGAGTTAGCTGTCATCCATGCCTCTTTTCGTACTGAATTCGTTTCCCTGGTGATATGGACGGCCAGTTCTGAGGCTACTCCTTCGGTACTGCCTGCCACACTCCCTTTGACACGTCTTCTACGGAAGTTTTGGACGAAGTGTCCTAGGATGTGGTCGACAGTTTCCACCGCCACCTGAAGAGGGGGATTGAGGCAGCTGTGGAGAGGGGGACTCCCTTTTCTTTGGCCCATCAATGAACCGATGGTCAGATTAATATCCTTAGAACGCTCCACGATGGAGCGGAACTGGCTGCACTTCTGGAGCCTAAGCTGTTAGAGGCTGATAGTCTTGTGGCCCAGTTTCGCCTGCTACAATAAACTGATTTACCCGCGGTAATAAACCAAGAGCGCAATTTCCTCGTGACCGCGGTGGAGAAGGTGAGGCTGGCTCAAGAATCGATCAAGCCAACTATATTGAAGGACCGCCAGGATCTGACTCAGTTGTACGCTCAATGGAAACGTCGGACTAAGATTGTGCAGCTCGGGAAGCGGTGGCCTCCCGCGGAGTAGCCGACACCCGGAAGCAGATCATCGAGCTCCAGAGAAAGCTGGCTTTCTTGGAGTCCGAGCTCTAAGCTGCTCGTGCTGAGAAAGGGATCGCCATTCAGGAGGCTGACAAATTTAGTAGGGCTTCTGCCAATCTAGAACTTTCCCTGAAGAAGATGGAGAACGACTGGCAGGCATATATGTATTTGAATGATGCAGAGCAGTTGTCCCAAGAGGTCGAGCGCCGAGCAAAACAGAGGCTTGAGCGGGGGACTACCTTAGTGAGAAACTGCCTCTTGGAGTTGTGTAATGTCGAGTTATAGTCGGCCTTTTCTTCTTTCGTTTTTGTTTTCTTTTCCTCTTCTTTTTGAGAGGGACGTGGTTCCGAAACATGTAACACTTTTTTCATCTTTCAAATAAAGAGTATTTTCCATTCTGTCCTTTATTTGTATTGTTTGTTGTGCCTGTGGTATTATGGTGATGCCCCGCATGGAGGACTTGTTTGTGGATATGTTACCCCTGGCATACCTTGGTTTTAGGTACAGGTAACAAGTTTGACTGGGATACTTAGAACAGTTTTACGGCAAGGTGGTCGGGAACATTCCAAATATCGGGATATAGAATTCCATGGAGCAGCTGGGCTCCCGGGGCATGGTGAGGAATGATGGGCCTGTACTAAGAGACTTAGCAAAGGTGATTTGTGGGCCTATTATCCTTGGCGTACCCCGATTTAGGATACGGATAATAGGATAAAGGGGAACCAACATACTCACTCAGAGGTAATGAGGACATGGTGAGTATGAGGGTTTTACCGTGGAGTCCTCCTGCTAAGAGACAATGAAGACATGGCAAGAGTGGACTCAACGAAGGATACTTGTGGTCAACAGAGGACATTTGTGGGCCTATTACCCTTGGCGTACCCTGGTTCAGGGTACGGGTAATAAGACGAGGGAGGACCGACGTACTTACTCAGAGGTAATGAGGTAAGTACGGAGGTTTTACCGTGGAGTCTTCCTGCTCAGAGGTAATGAGGACATGGCGGGAGCGGACTCAGCGAAGAATATTTGTGGACCTATTATCCTTGGTGTACTTCGGTTGTGGGTACAGATAATAAGTCGAAAGGGAATCATCATACTTACTCAGAGTTAATGAGGACGTGGCAAGTATGAAGGTTTCTTCGACGGAGCCTTCCCATTCAGAGGTAATGGTGACATGACAGGAGTGGGCTCAATGAAGGAGGGTACATAGAATGACTCAGAGGTAAAGAGGACATGAAAGTTCTATACAAGGGGTGATTTATTTTTGGCGGAAGTGAAACGACTCAGAGGTAATGAGGACATGGCCGTTTTGGAAATTTGTGGATCGGTTACCCTTTTTGTGTACTGGGAGTGCTGGTAGTGGATCATGAGGGAGGATCTCTTCCGGGAAGAAAATTCAGGGGTATGATCATACATGACTTACTATCTGAGAGAGTGACCGGAAGTTCAGAGGCACCAGCGGGTACATGACTCGATAATCTGGAATGTTAAAATGTGAGTTCAGCGGCACCAGCGGGTACATGACTCAATAATCTGGGATGTTGTGGAGGTGAGTTCAGCGGCACCAGCGGGTACATAACTCAGTAATCTGGGATATTGGAGATGTGAGTTCAGCGGCACCAGCGGGTACATGACTCGATAATCTGAAATGTGTCGTTCAGACATAATATTTCTTCAGGAACTTGCCATTGACGGGCAACATAAGCAAGTCTCCGTTTTGCTTGGCGAGGCGGTAAGCACCGTTGGAGAATACAGCCTCGATGATAAATGGACCTTCGTATTTTGGCTGGAACTTGCCGTCGGTCTTGTGAGTCATGACCATCGGTCTCCGGACTGCCAGGACGAGATCGCCTACTTAGAATGTTCTGATTTTAACTTTCTTGTTGAAGGCTCCAGAGATGCGCGCTTGGTATAGCTCGATTCTTTGCTGAGCCAGGAGGCGCTTTCATCTAAGGCCTCTAACTCTTGTAGTCGGCGTCGGTAGTTATCATCCGTCGTCAATTGATAAGTGAGGGCGACGCGGAATGAGGGTATTTGAGTCTCTAATGGGAGAACTGCCTCACTCCCGTACACCAGGAAGAATGGTGTGTTCCCTGTGGTCGTTCGGACCGTGGTACGGTACGCCCATAAGCATTCACCAAGCTTTTCGTTCCAGTCGCGTTTGTTGGACGATACGAACTTCTTGAGCAACTTGATGATGGTTTTGTTGAATGCTTCTGCCAACCCATTTGCTGCTAGATTGTATGGCGTCGAAGCAATATTTTGGATGCGGTGCTTGTCGCAGAACCGATAGAAGGCGTGGCTTGCAAACTGCGGACCATTATCGTAGATGATCCTTCGGGGCAGTCCAAAGCGATAGATGACGTGATGCTTGAGGAAGCTGATCACGTTCGAAGTTTTGACTTCTGTAAGCAGAACAGCTTATGCCCATTTGGAGAAGTAATGATTGCGTGTATGAAGCGATGTCCTCGGAAGGAAGTTGGAGTGATTGGACCAATGATATCCATTCCCTATGCTTCAAAGGGCCAGGATGCCACTGTCGGATGTAGAAATTCGGATAGCTGGTGAATGAAATCTGCGTGGACTTGGCAGGCTTTATACCTTCTTGCATAGTCTATCGCATCTGCTACCATCATGGGCCAGTAGTAGCCCATTCGGCGAAGACAGTCTTGCAATTTAGGGCCAGGCTGATGGGCCCCGCAGACACCGTCATGAGCTTCTCGTACGGCTTCTTTGGCTTCTGCGTTTGACAGACACCGAAGCAATAACCCATCATAGGATCGGCGATACAACATTTTTGTCTCTGTATCGTAGAAGAATCTGAGAGAATGCCGTCTGAAGGAGGTGGCTTCCTTTGGGTTCTCGGGCAGGATATCGTAGACAACGAAGTCAATGAATGGTTGTCTCCAATCTGGGGCATCGTCGATCGTCTGAGGGGAATAACCGCCATGAATTGAACGTTGTTCTTGGGGCAGACCAGTTCGTGGCCTATCACATCTACCGATTGATGGGTATGATTTGGCACTGCTAGGGAAGCGGCCAGGCCTACTAAGGCATCGGCTTCGATATTTTAGAGTCTGGGAACGTGCTCGATGAAGAAGCCCTCGAACGATAAGATGATATCGATCGCTATCTGGTGATAGGGGATCATGTCTTCGTGGCGAACTTCGTATGAGCCCCGGATCTGATTGACGATTAACTGAGAATCGCCGTATGCTTCAAGATATTCTACCCCCAGCTCTATTGCAAGTTGGAGGCCAATGACCAAAGCATTATACTCGGCCACATTATTAGGACAGGGTTCTGTGAGAGAATAAGCGCAGTTAATCACCAATTCGGAAGGGGAGACTAGCACCACCCCGACTCCGACGATGATGTTGCCCTTGGGTCCCGTTCTTGAAGCACCGTCGAAGAACATTCGCCATATATCATCGTGAGAGGTTGTGCGAGTCGGCGACCTCACCTGGGATCTTTTCATATATTCTGGACGACTACGAGCCCGGGTGGGCTGCCAAAAAGTCTGCCAGGACTTGACCTTTGACAGTCTTTTGCGGGACGAAGATCATATGATAAGGGGACAACAATATTGCCTATGTAGCGAGGCGAGAGCTGAGTGCCCCTGGTTTAGTCATGAGGACCCTGAGAGGGTTGACTTGTGAGATCACATGTATTGTTTGTCCAGTAACATAGTGCCGCGTCTTCTGAATGGCGAACACCAGGGCAAGGCATTCCTTCTCCACGGCGGTGTATCGATGCTCTGGCCCAATCATCATTCGACTGAGGTAATATATGGCTTACTCATGGCCTGTATCGTTATTTTGTGCCAGCAGAGCTCCGAGGGAATATTATATTGCTCGTACGTAGAGCAGGAATAGTTTTCCAGCAACCGGGGCCACCAGGACTGGAGGGTTCGACAAATATTCTTTGATGCTGTCGAAGGCCTGATTCTTCATTCCATACGAACGAGACGCCTTTTTTCATGAGGTGGGTGAATGGTCGACATCGCCCGGAGAGGTTAGAAATGAACATCCTGATGTAAGCTAGCCTCCCTTGAAGGCCTCTGAGTTCGCGGAGATTTCTTGGAGGACCCATCTCCATAATTGCCTTTGTTTTCTCAGGGTCTACAAGGATACCCTTGGCGGTGATGATGAAACCCAAGAACTTCCCGCTGGATACGCCCAGGAAGGACTTCGTGGGATTCATTTTCAAATTGTGCGCTCGCATCAGGTCGAATACCGTCCTCAGATCCTGCAGATGGTCTCCCCCCTTACAGCGACTCTTGACGGCGATGTCATCAATATAGCACTCCACCGTCTTGCGTAAGTGGTCTCTGAAGATGATACTTATGGATCTTTGATATGTGGCGGCAGCATTTTTCAAACCGAAAGGCATGACTATGTAGCAGTATGTGCCAATCGGTGTTCGGAATGATGTATGCTTTTCGCAGGAGACATCTTGATTTGGTTGTACCCCGAAAAGCCATCCATGGATGACATACGTTCAAAGTCGCAGGTGTTGTCAATCATGATGTCTGTGATAGGGAGGGGGAATTCATCTTTGGGACATGCCTCGTTCAGATTGCGAAAGTCGATGCAAATTCGAATCTTTCCATTTTTCTTGAGGACGGGTACTATATTGGCGACCCAGTCTGGATGTTGTTCTTCACGTATGAAGCCGCTGGCTATCAGTTTGTTGACTTCGGCTTCGATTGCGTCCATGATGCCCGGGCGGAAGTGTCGTTGTTGTTGCTTGACCGGCTTTGCATCTGGCCGAATGTTGAGCTTGTGAAGGGCAACCTCGGGATTTAACCCGGGCATGTCTTCATAGCTCCAGGCGAACACATCAATATATTCTTTGACAAGTTCCAGCAACGATTCTCGCTCTCCATCTGTTAGGCTTTTACTGGCGAAGATCGGTTTTCGAAAAGATTCGCTGCCGAGATCCCACTTGTATGACCTCATCTTCAGTAGGAGGTTTTCTCTGTTTGAACCGCTTTTCCAATTGTGCATCTAGCTGTTGGGCCCACGGCTCTAGCTCGAGGATTTCAGGAATATCTTCATCTTCTTCATAAGCGTCGGCGAATGCCATATTGACTGACAAGACTTGTCTGAATAGGTCTCCGATGCTGGTATCCGAGTCAGAAGTTGGTGACCCGGTTGAATGTGAATGCCAGTCACATTCTTCATCTGAGCTCTCAGGGGTCGTCGTGGGTGTTACATATCCTAATCCACATCGAGTCTTGCTATAGTAGTCCCGTGGTTTGCCCGCTGGGACCGGTGGCTTCAAAGCTAATCGTCGTCCAGCACCGTAGTTCAAGCCTGGAGTCGTCTCTAGATCATACCCCTATTTCTGCATGAGATATTTGGATTGGGGGCTATAAAGATACAGAGGCAGTCTTCTGGCATCTGATCCAAGGTCGACTTCTTCTATGGTGAAGGGATACGTCGTCCTTCCGGCCGAAGATAATTGGATGGTCCCCTCCCTCGATTATGCGGTAAGCGTCTCCTACTGGAGTAAGCTGGATCGCGGTGTACACATTTGTCACCTGTGTGTGTAGGTGAGTGCCTATACCGTGTTCCATAGCATACATTGTACAAAGCTTATTAAGCTCGAGGTAGTTCAAAGATAGCCCTTTATTGATAAAGTAAGGTATCTTTTCTAGGGGGATTACATCATCTGCGGAGGGAACATCAGTGTGGGCAGCCACATACTTGGCTAACTCCGGTTCCTCTTCGGCTACCCCCTATATGAACGAAGAGTGAGAGGACGACCTGGGTAGCTTGATCGTCAGCGATTCAGCTGGTGGAGCAGAGCGTGGAGTTGTTGGCAGACTAGCGACCCCCAGTCTGGTGCTCGATGCTGGGCGGGGAGTGGTTGGTTCGCTAGAAGTTCCAGGTCTTGCATCGGGGTGACGACCCTTCTTGGGAAGGCGTATCGTCATTGGCTTGTCGGAGCGATTGAGCTTCTCCGTTTGCGGCTGGCCGACTCCCGGTAGCCTGATTGTTAATGTCTCCGTTGAGGGTCTTGGCATTTGGCCAGACCTTGGCAGCCGGATTATCATCTGCTCTTCTTGTGCCGAGAGGCTGATTGCGTCCTTACGCAGGGTGGAGGTAAGGGGTACAGACTTGCCAGGTTTGCGAGCGTGGAGGTGGATCGTCAGAGGTTCTTCTGATCCTGTGGTTATCTCGGTACGAGCTTGCACATCTCCTTCACCAAGATGCTTCTTCGACTTTTCATAAAGACAGGAGTCTGAGTAGTAGGATTCGACCCCTTTGAAGGGATCGATATCAGCAAATTCTGTCCTCACGAAGCCGTATTTGTCGACATATTTGAAGCATTGGTGCAGCATGGAAGGCATGATCATATAATCGTGTATCCACGGGCGCCCCAAGAGGATGTTGTAAGAAGTATCTGCATCTATGACGTAGCAGGTAACTTCTGATTGGAGATCGCCAATTTGACACTTCAGACGAATCTTTCCAATTGGGTAGCTCCTGCCCGAATTGAAACTGCTGATGGCGGTGCTTGTAGGCGTCAGGCGATGCATTGGGATGCAGAGATGATGTAGCAGACCCTTCGAGATAATGCTTATGGAAGAGCCAGGATCAATATGCATCCGATCCACCTTTACGTCGCCAATGTATCCAGTGTAGTATAACGGACGATCGTGCAGGTTGGTTTTAATGAGCATGTCCTGCGGAGTAAAGACGATGTTGGGCATTGCTCCCGTGCAGGCGCTTTCTTGGAGATCTGCAGGCGGGTTCTCTCCCGTGAGGTTGACCTGAGCCAGGTATGCGTCGACATTTTGGAGTGCGTCGCTCAAAGCCGTACGAACATCCTTGGAGAGTCTCAAAAGCTCGTATAATGACAACTTGGCCGGTGTGTTGGCCAATTGTGCTAAGATGTCGAATTGTACGACTTCTTCGGCCCTTGTGATGCCTCTTTTCGGAGTGATTTGTCAAAGCGAGTCTCCCTCGGCCTAGGCTTGTCGGTCGTCGGAGGCTGAGCCGGTCCCGGAGCGTCAGTTGTAGTGGGCTGATGATTTTCAGCTGAGTTATCAGCCACAGGTTGGGATTGTGCCCCAGACCGAGTGACGACGGCTGTAGCTTCTTCGATATCTGTCGAGATTGGGCGACATGACCTGACTTTTCTACTCTTCTTCTTGTAAATAAAAGATGGTGTGGGCTAAGTCACTTCTAATACCAAGTCTGGATGGACCTACATGACCTCCCCTCGTGATGTGGTGAGGGGCACTAGACTAGCAGCCTGATCTCGAGGAGTTGGAAGATTAGCAATCTCCATTGTCGCCAGAGGGATGGAGACCACACCGTCTTGAGTTTTCGTCAGAGGAAAGCTGCCAAATTGTACCGACACCACATTGGCTTCCACGTTTACCTCTTCGAAATCGATGGCCAGAGCGTTCGAATCAATGAGATTTTGGATGTACCGTTTTAGTTGGTAGCAGTCGTGTGTGGCATGGTGGACGTAGCGGTGGTAATGGCAGTACTTTGGGTTCTCCATGTCTGCCGACCAAGGTTCCCGTCTTGGTGGAGGAAGCTGAATTCTGTCTCCTTGTATGAGCATGTCCAAGATGGGCTTGACGTGACCGTCTTCGAAGGAGTATGTGATTTGCGGCCATTGTTTGTCTGCCGGCTTTGGCTCAGGTTTTTGTGCTGTGTCGGCCACCATAGCCTGCTTACCCCTGCTGTCCCGATTGTTGGAAGGGCTACCCCCATTGTCGTTGTTGGTATTAGGACGCTTGCCCTTGTTCTCTCCGTCCGAGATGTACAATCCCAGTTTGCGAGCCTTCTTCAACCGCTCTTCGGCACTTGTAGCACAGATGATAAACGTCTTCCAGTCCTTGAATTGACTTTCGCCAATCCACAGACTGATTGTTGGGAGCAATCTCTTTTGGCAAATTTCAATCAAAGAAGAATTCAGATTTCCATACGACAACTTTATTGCGGTTTGGCGGAACCGCTCGATATAGTTCCTTGTCAGCTCTTTCTCCCCTTGGACGAAGTCCATGAGGGTGGACATTGTGATGTCCTGTCCTACTTCGTAGAATCTCTCCAAGAACATGCACTTGAAGCCGACGAAGGAGTGGATGCAGTTGTCTGGCACGTTGCGATACCAGTCGAAGGTGACTCCTTCCAATGCCCCAATGAATAATCGGGTGAGGATGGCATCGTCATGGAGCAAATAGTCGGTGGTGACCTCGAAGTAAGTGATGTACCGACTTGCGGAGGTCTTGCCATCATAAGGGTTGATATTGAACGGCTTATATCTTGGTGGGAAGGGGACATCCCTCCATGCAGCAGGGTACGGTTGCCGTATTCTGAGGTCTTGAGAATTTTCTCGAGCGTGAAACATGGCTCGGAGCTCCTGGACCTCTCTTCTCGCTTCGCGGGCCTCATCTACGGTGGTGGGGGCCGTTACTTCAGGAGGATTGTTGCCCGGGTTCGGTGCCGTTGAATTCGAGTCTGCATTGACCGTGGGACCCGCACTTGTTTGGCCAGGCGTCCCTCCTTGTAGAGTTGGAAGGGCCGCTTTGATCTCGTCCACAGACTTGACCAATGCAAGCAATATGGCTTCGAGAGTGTCGATGCGTTGGCGATCACTGGAACTACCTTGACTGCTGTCTGTCATGAACACCGTCTTTACATGAGGAGAGATGGACAGAGCGGTGGAGAAAGCGCCCTCCGAATCATATCCCTGTAGTGAGAAGTCATCGGGGTATTTGGGTATGTTCTCTTCTGGTTCAGACTCGGAAGGAACAGTACCCCCAGTCTCCGAGTTTGCCTCGTCTTGGGAGTTGTGGACGTCCTCGGGGACGTCGGGGTTTGCTGCATCTGACGGAAGAGTTGCCTCCCTTGATTCGTCTTCTTGGAACATCGGATTGTTATGGAGGTTCGGAGGAGTGCTACCGCCAGTCCCAGCAACCCCCTGCGTTGTGGACGACGAATCTCTCACTGTAGCAGATTTTGTCTTAGAACGAGTACCTTGGAAAACTCCGGTGGTGGGCACCCGCTTAGACGATAGTCTTTAAGTCGCAGTAGTTAAAATCTTCGGGCTAGGAACATTTGTCTTCTTCCCTCTTCGATCAGCGGGGACTTTCTGAGCAGAGTTGCAGGAGACGATAGAAAGTGCCTCGTCTTCTGAAGACGGCTGTTGCAGTCTTTGAAAGACGGACTGCCGGTCTTCTCGCACCGTCGCGTTATTGCAGCAGCAGTTGACGATGACTTGGGTGCAGTGACGTCCGTGGGAGGACTCTTTGCACCCCGATGCGTCTTTTCTTTCCTTGCATTTGTGGAGGATGGCCTCACGCAAGTCAGATGGGTCTGGATCGACCATGTTTGCTCCCTGAATTTTGGGAGACTTTTGCGAACCTCTCTGTCCTTTTGCCGCCGGGGGCTGGACTCGAGTGGTTCTGTATAACCTCCCATCTGAGGCCCGCATAACGGTATGCGGGACGCTCGAATGGTCAGAGACAGGATCAGCGGACCGAGCTTGCCAAGCTCGTGCTGTCCTAGACTTCTTCGCTCTAGTGCATAAAGGCACATAGTAGGAAGAGTCTAGGTGATGCTGAAGAGAGTCAGACATATCTTCTTGGGAGCACAAGAGATCAGGACCATAGGAGAGACGGTCGAAGACAGAGCCACGTGGAGTGGGTATCATGCGGCTGTCATCGATAATCTTTATGCTGCTGGCAGATGTAGCCGCATAGGCATTTTTTATGCGGCTGGGAGTCTCAGCCGCATAAGTTTTCTTCATGCGGCTGGATGATCTGGCCGCATAGACGTTCTTCATATGGCGGGCAGATTCATCCGCATGAGCCTCCTGCATGTGGTTGGCAGATTTAGCCACAGGAGTGTTCGGCTTCTTCTTGGGGCGCATAGAGTCGCTCTTTGTTCCTGCAAGTCCAGCATCGTAGTGCTTTCCTCTGTCGAACTTGGGGACATCAGAGTGCTCTACGGTTCGAAGTGGAGCCGTATAAGAGTCACCTTCGCCGTCATGGGTAGCAGAGAGTATCCCGTCCAGTGCTTGTGGAGGAGCCAATGATTTTGGCCTCCACTCGCAGCGAGCTTTCTTTGTGTGGGTTTGCTTCTGGATCGGGCCGACACTTCCTTCAGAGAGAATTTCTTCAAACGCCTGTTGGTCGAAACGGACGACCATTTTCAGTTGCGTGGAGCCAAGCTTGGCTGCATCCGACTGCATCACCAACTCCTCAGCCGTGGAGAAGTTTGTCCCCAGCAAAGTCGCCATCGTATTTGCCAAAAAATATAAAAGGACAGAACAATTATCGGCGGACTGGACTTTTACTTCACAATACAAACTCGCTTGTACAAAGAAAGCCTAGGGATGAAAACCTAGGTACAGCAGTCTAAGTACAATTGTTTATTTTAGATTCTGGAGGGTGACGATAGAGGCTCGGGAAAGCGACGGCCGCTCTGCCTTACTCCTTGGACGATCGGGTGCAGCTTTTGGACTCTGTAGAAGAATCGACGGGCGTTGACGAAGAAATGCTCTCTCTCTTCAGGCTCTCTGGCTCTCTATGCGTGTCTGCCTCTGTACCTCTCTCTGTCTCTGTGTATATGTGTCTCTCCGTATATGTCTGTGTGTGTATATACAAGGGAAAGGCACCCTGCTATTTATAAGAGTGGGGGGCCTCATTAGGGTTTAAAATGATTGCCCATTCTTGAAAGTCGGAGGCCAAGGATCATTGGATCTGGGCCGTTCATCGAGATTTGAGCAATAAATGTGATTGCATTAAATCTTTTATGGGTAATTAATGCTGATTGGCATAAATCCTCCTGATTTGTCATGCCAACCTCAGATTTCTCGACACGTGTCTTTAATTGGCTTATTTGCAAATGATCTGATTTGATCCCAATATTTTATTGGTATTTGCTGAGAGATTTCGATCAATCTGATACCTCGTGTCCTGCTATCATGCCACGTGTCTGAGCCACAGGAAAGTTGGGTCGTATAAAGCTGGCCACGTGTCCAGGCTGCCTAAGAGTGGTCCCCCCTCTGAACATTTGGACCGCATAGTAATGATTTTAGCCGCATGAGTATGAGTGAACCGCATGGAGATGGCCTGTATGGGTTGATGGAGCTGTCTTCATGAGCCGCATGGGGCTGTCCTTCATGAGCCGCATGGAGATGGTCTTCGAGGGCCGCATGGAGCTGTCCTTCATGAGCCGCATGAGGCTGGTCTTTGTGAGCCGCATGGGGAGTCTCTGCTTGGGCCGCATACAACTATCCACGTGTCAAAGCAGCATGACAGTTTCTGAATCTCGGGATATTGTGTCAGAGATTTTCTTCGCTTCCCAAGGAATTCGTCATTATGAGGGAGTCATAATGATATCTTCATGTCAGAACTGTCACCTCGTCAAAGCTGTCAGCCGTCAAGGCATTTAATGCAAAAAGAGAGTGCTGTTCGTAGGCCATATGGCTCCTCTTTGAGATGCATAGGACTTGTTTAAGCCGCATAGATGCTCGAGCCGCATGAATTCTCTGAGCCGCATGAACTGTCTAAGCCGCAGGGGGCTCTCTGGCCGCATGGATCCTTCTTTATTCTTTTCCATGCTTCTACAGCAGGGTATGGAGGACATGGCCGGTCGCCATCAAGGCAGCGGTGGCTGTGAAGCGTAATCGGGGTCGACGCTCACCGCGGCGAGTTTAGCGCGGCGGAAAGGAAGTTGGTGCGGCTGATCTGCCAGGTTAAGCTCCTCCCTTTCTTCCATCTGGTGGTGGTCGGGTTGGTGGACCAGGTTCGGGTGGTTGGCGATGTGGGTCCGGCACTGGATGTGCCACGACGGTGGTGGTCGTAAAATTGTAGTTTATGACGGTAGAGATCGGGAGGATGGAGAGGTCGGGTTGGTGTTTGGTCGGAGTCGAGGGATGCGGGTATGAAGGAGAAGACGGAGTCGAGGCTGAGGTTGTAGTGGTGGTTGTGGAGGTGATGGTAGGGGAGGAGGAGCGAGGTTGGTGGTGGTGGACGTGTGTTCAGGAAAGGCTGTGGCGAGGACGGGTGTATGCAGGCGGCAATAGGTTTAGGGTCAGATTTGGATGAGTCGTGTCGGGTGTGTCCGACACGATGGGGACGGAGGTTCGGATCTGTCGGACCCGGAACAGAGCTATCGATGTATTTGTATAAGAACTCATAGTGGAAAGGGAAGGCACGGGCACGGACACGATGCACTGTATGGATGAAAATTATGGTAGAGAATTTTGGAGGAGTACCTCTCCTTTTATAGGTGGTGGAAATTCCCATTAGGATAAGGACTTGGATATATTTAAACCACATTTAGATAATTCAATTTAAATCAATAAAATCAAATCTAAATTCAAATTAAATTCCAAATTTAAATCTAGTTAATCTAAACTCAAAGTAAATATAAATTCTACCTTTAAACTTTTTCAAATAAATCCATAGAATCAAATCGAGATTTAAAATGGCCACAAAAGTTTCCAAATATATTTCCAAAAATACCAATAGTAATGATTTCGAAAATAATAAATATTTTTAAATATCTTTTTGAATAACAAAATATTAATATTAATTAATTTCGAAAATAGCCTTATATATATGAAATTTAAATTTATGCACGTCATATGCAAGGAAACATAGTTTTCTAAAATAAGTTTTGGAAATTTCTAATGCGTTGCATTTTACCACTTTAAGTAATCGAAAATATTTATTATTTGAAAGACCAAGCTTCTAAAATAAATGTTTTACAAAAAATGTATCGCGCACATATTCGCACTCGACGAGGCATACAAAAATATGAACTCATACGCGACGTACAACACGAAAATAAAATTTATAAAAAATAAAAATGTAGTAAAATTTAGGGGGTTTACATAAATTTCCACTATTTTGTAATCATGATTATTAATAAAGAATCTCCTTTATGCACTCAATTGTACTGCAATTTTCTCAATATTGTCTATCTAAAGTGCGCTTTTGTAGACGTTGCACTTTTGTGTTTCATGCTTCTACAAGACCCCCTTCAAAGTTTTCAAACTTAGATAAGTTTGGAATACTTTGAAAAAGAAGCATGAAAATGACACATGTGTGAAGAGTGCGCAACACTATACTGACAGGCTGTCATTTATTTAAAAGAGCGAGTAACCGTCAGCAATTAGTGCTTTGGCCGTCATTCATTAATTGTAATGACTCCTTATTTTTCGGAAGAGATTAAGAATAATTTCATTCCACCACTACACGCGTTTCGAAACATCTCCTCAGACCAAAAGCGTCTCTCTGTCTCATCTGTTGACGCGTATCCTCTCTCTATAAATAGGGGCTTTTTGGAGAGAGAAAACTTTAATATTTTATTTTCTCTAAACTTTATTAAAGAAAAGACTTCTCCTCATTCCCCAATTAGAAACCCTAGGTTTCTCTGAGTGGCACCTAAAACTCCTAGAGTTTATAAGGCCCCAGGCCGGTGCGGTAAGTTCTAGCTAGTCCAAGAAGAAGAAGCCGGTCGTTGAGACTGCTGCTACCGACGTGCGAAAAGCTGTTTTGGGTAGGTTTCTTGTCTTCATTTTAGAAAGAGATGGCCTGAGATAGGTGATCGTGCATAGGTGTTTGCTTAGGAAGCAACACTTTAAAATATACACTGATACCCTGTTTGTTGATGCGTATGTGCACTACTTTTTGAAGTAGTACCTAGAAGATTTGTTAACGCTCTTTTTACTGATGCACATCGGTACTACTTTTCGATGTAATGTTTGGAAGATGCACTGATGCATGTTGATGCACAGGGCCACTAAACAGTGCCAGCGCTGAAGCTCGCTTGCTGATGTGCATGGCCACTGAACAGTACCTGTGCTAAAGTTTGCTTGCTGATGCGCATGGCTACTGAATAGTGCCTGCGCTGAAGCTCGCTTGATGATCCACATGATCACTGAATAGTGCCTGCGCTGAAGCTTGTTTGCTGATGCGCCTGGCCACTGAACAATACCTATGTTGAACCTCACTTGCTGATGCGCAGGTCCACTAGACAGTGCCTGCGCTGGAGCTTATTTTTTTTGTTTACAAATGTTTTCTAAGAAATTTTGACTTTTTGCTAGCATCTATGAAGTTTCTGTGGTTATCCCCCGGTTCGACGAGGTCCTCTTCGACTCGTACGTCTGTACCCTAGATGTGAACGAAGAGGTGGTTAACCCTGAAAGAGAATTAATCGCTCGAGATCAGACTCCTCATCGATTGGCTATGATAGACCTCTAGCACTATGCCTACTTCCAGCGTATGATGGGTCGAGGTAAACTCTCAGCCGGTAGGGATGCTGGTGGTGAGATATTGAAGCCATAATTCCTTTTCGGTAATAAGTTAAGTCTCCAAAGAGACAAGGATCCTGAAGATCAAGGAGGAGTGGTACTTTGTCAACTACGACCTTAGTCTCTATGTTCCACCGACCAAACGACAACTTTTGCTGTTGGTCTTCTCGTGTTTAGTTGAGACAAGACGTTTGGAGTGGGATTTGACCCATACTCTGGGAGGGGTGCTGATAGGCCATTTCAAACTGGATTCCCGTTCTAGGAAGAGAGATGCCTTTACGTACGTCCATGACGGACCATCTTACTCTTCGAGGATATTGCGTCTAGGGCACCTTCTCAACGATTTCAGCCCGGATATTCATCCTTTTGGGGCTTCGCTTTTTGCCAACCGGATTCTTGCGGAGGAGGTTTCGTACCCGAAAGGACTTTTTTGGGTTGAAGATTGGGTCGACCCTGACCCCAAGTGGCATAACTTGACCTTGTGGATATTGGCCAAGTACAAGACGAAACCGAAACAGATTAGCCTGTATTATGCTAGAGCCACTGAATATGGGATGGAGATCAACTAGCACATGTTCCCGGCTCTGCTGGAGTTATACAACCACTATACTGGGATGTTATATACTCCTGGAGGAGTTAGGGCTGACTCTTCACGAGATGTTTGCTATATCGAGACTACCCTGGGGTAACGAACCATTCGAGGAATATACTCCATGTAATGAGGGGTTCATAGGGCTGGAAGCACAACAACCTGAGATAATAGATGTCTACAAAGAGTTGCTATGTCACCATCAAGTATGCCGGTGCTAGGATGCTCAGAAGACTCACTCTCATATTTTTGTCTGGAGGGATTACGTCTTTACTGAACATTCCGAAGGACCGAGGTAGGTTCATATCACCACCCGTAGTGAATATACCCCTGCCGAAGTTGATGCGTTGCTGGCAGAAGCGGGGGAGAAAAGCCCCTCTGTGGATGCTTAGGGGAAGCCGACAATTTCAGTTCACAGTTATTTTTGTCAGAATTTGTGCGCCATGACTCCGAAGGCGGTACTGCATGCTTTTTTGATGATATGGCTATACAACTGCGTGACTCCGGGTGGTTCTGGGTCCGTGGGGAGGTTGAGCAAGAACCTCATTATGCCGGCCGTGAAGCTGGTATTTGGCTATCGTCTTGCCCTCATGCCTGCCATGGTCTGTAATATCCTTTGAGGCTTGCGGGACTTCTTGTCACACCCCAGTACTGGAGTACGGAGACGAACATAGCTAGCTATCCCGTATAAGGTACGAAGACATCATACGATGATCATGTCTTTGACTAGAATTTCGATACATGCTACAATCAAGTCACCTTGGTCTTGTGGAACGATTATGTCTCAATCATTTAAGCAAGAATCAACAATTAATAAGAATATGAGATAAAGTAGTAAGGTGTCCCCGATGCCTTATTAAAATGTTCATAAGAACTAGCCATACAAGATGCCAGCTAGCTTTGAGAGTCAACAGTACATAACCATAGTCAGCTATAGTCTGATTTAATTACAATTATGTAGAAGGAAACTAATGTCCAGAATAGCTGGCTAAACAGGTGCCGATGGCTAAATGGTATAAAATAATGATTTCAGAGTGGGAAAGAAGAAACCCACTCTTGTCCTCTGATGACCATGCTTCTAGTATGAACTATATTCAGAAAAGAAAGCTGGATCCTTAGGGGCTGCTACGAGATCTGGCCAAACAAAACCAGCGGGGTCATCCCCGAATAACAAGTTTCACATAGAAGCACATATGAATGAGACAAATATCCAAGCAATAATACAAGATCTGGCCGATAATCGTAGTCTATAAGTTACCCGTGAGGCAATGCGACACCCTTACAACCAAACAAGGACAAAGGGTGCCGAACTGCGACGAGATAGATTACACCTTATAATCGTGGTCATGATAAAATGGCTTCTGGTTCGTAACTTCGGTCCATAGCCTGTACCAGCACAATAGTCCAATCCAACAGCCAAACAAGGACATGGGTTGGCCATGCACTATGATGGTCCATGTCCCTCGGCTACTAGCAGAAGGAAACATATTTCAAGCAAATCAGTTTACAAGCGGCTATTCAGTCTTACGGCTTTCTAGGTTTAGTCCGAGTTATCCCGATAATGTTTATATAGGAATCCTCAGATCTTGTTAGTCCCAGTAGGGCTAGCCAGTCCAATAATAACGCTTAGCACTTAGAATACGCATTGGTCCCCTGTAAGGCTACCGTACAAAAAAATATATAACACATAGCACATAGTAGTCAGATATCGCCATCCCCCTAAGGGACGATGTTTAACCATATCCGTGGCGGCCAGCCTGCACGCCATGACTGATCTCTAGGACGTGGCTAGTATTGTAGGATCGATGACACCTCTAGAAAGGGGTGAATAGAGTACAGCAGAAAATAATTATCAATTAAAAACTTAAGCAGATGAAGCAAATATAAATGAACTTGAAATGCAAAGTAAAGCAAAAAATAAAGTGGAGGCAAGAAAGCAATATACAGACACTGCAGGTTTATACTGGTTTTCCTTTGAGAGGACTAGTCCAGTTTGCGAGAACTCTTGCTTGCTATAATCCACTATTTTGAAAAGTGATTACACCGCGTGCTTTACTCCAAAGGACATGCCAACTTCAACACCGTCGTGTTTTTATTCGAAGCCCATGATTAAACTTCAACAACACCTTTTCTGAGAAAAACTTTTATACGCCAAGCATGTACAACTCAAAAAAACTCCTAATCGGAAAATACCAGCACTAGAAGAATAGGAGTTGTCTTGGAGGTTTGAAGATTGAAGCTTTGTAAATAGAATATAAAGCTTAGGAATAGATTGAGAAGATGCAGATTGGATGAATCAATAGAAATGGGAATTTCTTCTTTTTTTATAAGATTTTCTAGGACAGAGTTTGGACAGAACTCGGTAGGCTAACGTTCATATTTTTGAACGTTTGAGATCCAAAAGACTAGGGGATGCTGCTGACCAGGAGTGATCAAAGGGGGACCGAGTTCGGTTAGAACTCTAGCCGAGTTCGATTGCCAGGGTTTCTGGTCAATCTGGTTTGGTTTATCTTTTAGATTTTGGTTTGGTTTGGGTCAAGAATTGGATCAAGAATTGGAACAAAGATTAAATCAAGGATTGGGTCATGGATTAGAAATTCTAAATGCCAGCGATCTCGACGCACAATATTTTTAGACTCAATAAAAGAAAAATACAAAATAAAGTATAAAAAAGTTGTAGCGACGTAATCTGCAATCTTTTGTTTTTTTCATATCGACCTCGGAGTTTTAGGTCAATTATCAAAATCAGTTTGACCATGGCTGAATGGGCCAACAATCTCCCCCATTTTGATAATTTGACAAAACTATGATTAATACTTAAGAAACTGCTTAGCTCGATTTGGAAGAAGACTTGATGCGGTACGGTAGTGGCTTTGGCCATGAATTTGGTACAATAATTTTTGCTCCCACATAATGTAGGGTCAAGTCTTGTTACTCCCCCGCAACAAAACATGTCGACTGAATATATGTAAAGTTCTAAAAAAAATAATATCTCCAAAAGAAGTTTGTCATAAACAATTTAAGCAGTAAAAGTTGTATCTATATCTATTCCCCTGTTTTGTGATATAATCAAAAAGATAAAAGTATATTGCAGTACTCAGCACAATCATGATTAGAGAATAACATTAAATATTAAAAAATGCATAGTACTGAAAATAGGGAATACTGATAGAAACTAAAATAGATAGAGATCATACAACTAGAAAAATAAACTAAAGCTGATAATGCTTGAAAGAAGCATTTATCACTAATACATAGTCACACAAAATAAAACTAAAAATATAACGAGTGATGGTCTACCACAAGGAAAACATATCCTCAATCATCCTCCTCTACCTCATCATCATCAGCACCTGCCACCCTGGAAGGACCGGTCTCAGCATAACGGTTGGGATCATAATGGGCAGTTGTAGGGTCAAAATATCGCTGAGTCTCCGGATCGTCAATGCGATATCCAAGTCTGATGGGATCACGAACCATAGGGATAGGACTACTAGGGTTGTGAGCAAGACTGTATGACATATCCTACACAGAGTTGGAGATAGAATGATGCTGAAGGGTGGTACGAAAATCCATGGACCAAAACTGATCCATCATGAGAGCCTGGAGTGACTCAAAAGTAACACCACCGGAAGGATGAGTAGGAGCAACTGATGGGTCAACTGGAGGTGGAGTAGCCTGAACGACTGGAGCAGGAGCAGTGCGTCGATGCTCATAAGGATAAACAGGAGCACCATCCTGTGAAAAATCCTAAAACATAACCTCAAAGTAATAAAATATATAAGGCAAATACATCGTATAGAGTAGTCGCTGCGGTTTATTGTGCCACCATTCCATAGCGGCGATGATCGTCTTAGGTAGACTGAAGGGGACATAAAAATGGAGATGATAGATAGCAGAAAGCTCTAAGTAGAAGATCTCATCAGTGGCGGTATGATGGTAGAGAATACCATTCTATGAAGGTCATAGAAATAGTTGTTCAAGTGTTTGGGACAAAGAGTGCTTTAAGGCCTGGAGTTTGGTGCACATAGCGAGTCGCAAAATAAATAAAAAATTATCCCATCGGGAAATTGGACTGAAGTTATATCAATTAATGCGTCTTCAACATTGGGAATGTGAAGTATGATAACCAAATCATTGGCATCAAAGGCACTATCAACTCCATCAACTTTTGATTTTACTTTGTCATTAGTGACCGATAAGTTGCAATAAAACATGCAGGTAACATTGGAATATATAGGAAAACTAGATTGAACTAGATCTAGCAACTGATGGTGTTCAAAAATGTTTGCGTGATCAAAAAATAATATGAAATTGATAGGAGATCCAAGATAAATCTTTCTTTGATGAAAGTCAGTACACCATTCATTTGATGCATCATGTGACACAAATATGAAATCATCAAAGAAGTTGCCATCCAGTTTGGAGGGACTAAAAATTGAAAAGGAGGCCGCCTCGTGAGGAGTTGAGGACGAACCTTCATCAACTTTCATTTTCTTTTTGAAGAAATAGGAATTTTGGGATCCATTAGAAATTGAAAAAGGATGGAAAAAGTAAAAAATATACCAAAATTGATGGTAGACAGTTGAAGAGAACTTCGAGAGAGCTTCGATTCTAAGATTTGAAAGCTTGAGAGGCTTAGAGGAAGAAGGGCTAAGAAGTTAGGGTCAGGGTTTTCGGTCGAAATTTTGGTAGCATGGTGAGGAAGATGATGATATAGGAGATTTTAAATAAGGAGGAGATTCGACTGTCCAGCTTCTGTTCTGATTCATCCAGACCAAGTTTGGTACAAGTTTGGTCAGAACACTAATCGAGTTCAGTCACTTGGTAATCAGGACAGAATTGAATGGTTTGTGATAGGTTTTAACATAAATAGGAAATTAATTAGTAATATTTCAGTTGAAACAAATAATTAATATTTAATTAATTAAAAATACATGATTCGTATAGAATATCTCGGGTTAGCTGTAGGGACCAGATTCCAGCTAGCGGTAGTCCGAAGACTAGTATGCCGTGTCGCTTTAGGTTTTCGACTTATAACCAAAGTATTTTTGACGAATTTATGAGTTTTAATCAAATAATATTTAATTATATTACTTCAACATCCGAAATTCCTAATTCTCTTCGTATAAAATTAAAACGATCTTCAGCCAAGGGTTTTGTGAAGATGTCAGCTAGTTCATGTTCAGTGTTAACAAATTCTAAGTTAATATCTTTCTGTAAAACATGATCTCTAAGAAGATGATGTCTAATTTCAATGTGTTTAGTGCGTGAATGACATATCAGATTCTTCGTGAGATTAATGGAGCTAGTGTTATCGCAGTAAATAGGGATGTGATTAAACAATTACTAATAATCTTCCAAAGTTTGCTTCATCTACAAAATTTGAGCACAACAATGTCCTGCGGCTATATATTCAGTCTCGGTTGTTGATAACGCAACAAAATTTTATTTCTTAGAAAACCAGGAGACTAATGACTTCCCTAGAAAATAACATATGCCACTGGTACTATTATGATCGACTTTGCATCCGACAAAATCTGCATCCGAGTAACTAATCAGGTTAAACGAATCGATTTTAGGATACCAAAGACCAGTCGTCAAAGTTCCTTTATGGTATTGCAGAATACACTTAACGGTGCTCACATGTGATTCTTTAGGACAAGTCTGATATTGTGCACATAAACATACTGAGAACATGATGTCAGGTCGACTAGAAGTTAAATAAAGTAAACTACCAATCGTACCTCGATACTTACGTACGTTAGAGAGAGTACCACTTTCATCTATATCAAGCTTTGTAGACGTTGCCATATGTGTGCCGATTGGTTTGACATTGTCCATGACAAACTTCTTTAGCATGTCTTTTGTATACTTTGCTTGATTAATGAATATGCCTTATGAGCTTTGCTTGATTTGTAGCCCGAGGAAGAATGTTAGTTCTCCCATCATGTTCATTTCGAATTCACTCAGCATACACTTAGAAAACTTGTTACATAGCATCTCATTAGTTGGTCCAAAAATTATATCATCTACAGATATCTGCATTAATAAAATATTCTTCTCCAATGATTTTATAAAGAGAGTAGAATCAACCTTTCCTTTTGAAAACCCGTGTTCAAGCAAGAAGGAAGCAAGACGCTCATACCATGCATGAGGTGCTTGTTTGAGACCGTAGGGAGCCTTATGTAGCTTGAATACATGATTTGGATTTTTGAAATCTTCGAAGCCAGGAGGTTGTTTTACAAAAAACTATTCTTTCATAAAACCATTTAGAAAAACACTTATGACATCCATTTGAAAGAGTTTGAAACATAAAAACTTGCAAAAGCACAAAGCATTCGAATGGACTCTTGTCTAGCAACTGGCGCATACTCTCATCATAGTCAATACCTTCTTTTCGATTATAGCCTGGAGCTACTAGACATGTTTTATTGCGTGTGTGTCACGACCCGCACCCAGTGTAAGGGCACGAGACGTGGGTACGTCCAGCCTACGCTGCAGTGTTGGCGGTAGAACGCTGTTCTAGGTCACAACATCTAACATAATCTAGAATATGCTCCTAATGGAGAATAATATATATATATCGTACGACTCAATCACAATAACTAAGATGGAATAGAAGAAAGATAATCTCAACAGAGAGTCACAATATGAATAATAATCCTGGTGTAAACTACACCATAATAATATCTCAATACAAACACAGTGCCTCAACAACTAGATAAAGATACTAGTCTAATCTATACTCATAGCAAGTCCTCAGCGACTACTGGATCCTGTTGAGGGTCCAGGTCACCTGTGTCAACTAAGCTTGCTCTATAGTAATTGTCGCAGCAATCCTCATCATTTGTAATATTTTCAACGGGTCCAGTCAGGACAGGAACGAATACATATCTCTCACACAGATCATAACATGAAAGGAAATATGAAACAAGCTATAGAATAATATACATGAACTGCTGCAAAGAAATAGTAGAGAGACTGTAAAAAGTAGAGCATGATATAGTAGAAATAGATATACATGATATAGATAAGAAAATTGAACTAACTACGTGATTTAGAACACATATTTGGTTATATAAACTGGCTTAGGTTATACATGACTTAAATCTAGTTTGGAGTTATACATGAAAATGGTGTAGATCACATAACCAAATAAATACTCCCTATGCCCCAATCAGTACACAAGGATATGTCCAGGTTATGTTATTGCACAAGAAAGTAGTGTGTCACATGGATAGCTAGTCCATATGCACAATGGGTTATACATGAAGGCTCACATGATCATGAGTGTACATGAATGTCACATGAGTATACATGAATAAATATGAATATAATGAGTAGATGATGCACATGACAAAGTACATGAGCATAATATACCCGATATATCCGAGGGGATAACATCGCATGAAGAGATCCATATAGTACTAATCCATGATAACATCGTGACAGCAACAAGTAAACTAGTCTATAACAAGTAAATATGTCCAAGCAAGAATGAAACGGTCAGAGAATGTACTCGCATGACAATCCGAGCTGCTGAGGAGGAAGTGTAATTGAACTGGAATGATGTAAACCTATTTAAAGTGACCACAAGTCACAATATGGTCTAACATATTATAAGAAAGGGCTACAATGCAATTCTACATGCTTCTAAGTCCTTCTAGGTCAAAGTCAACCTTGGTCAACTCTGGTCAAACCAGGTCAACTCTAGTCAAACCTGGTCAACTATAAGTGAACTAGTCCGTTCACTAATTTTTAGGTCAAGCACAAGTTTACAAGTCATTTCAAGTTCGTTTGAGTTGATTTGGAACAAGTTTGACCCAAAGTTGACTTTTGTCAACTTGGTCAACTTGCCAGTCAACTCGACTAAACTAGGCTAATTGGGTCGATCCTAATCTGTCCCAATACTCTTAGGTTACATTCATAATCAACCACTCATATGTAGATATAAATTCATTCGTTTAAAGGTAATATATATATATATATATATATATATATATATATATATATATATATATATATATATATATATATACACATACACATACACATATATATATCTAACCTATAACTTGAAGAAGGTTGTGTGTGTGTTCGACAAGAGGATTGCTGTGTATGATACAAATCTGAGAACAAAAGGTTTAAGATACAACTATATGAATATACTATATAATTATATATATATATATATATTTTTTTTTTTTTTTTTTTTTTATATATATATGTATATACTATATAATTATATATATATATACTATATAATTATATATATATATATATATATATATATATATATATATATATATATATATATATATATATATATATTTATATATTTTAATATAAAAATATATATATATATATATATTTAAATTATATATATATATATATACATACATATATATATATACATACAAAATATATTATATATATATATATATATATATATATATATATATATATATATATATATATATATATATATATTTTTATATATATATATATATATATATATATATATATATATATATACATATATAAAAAAAAAATATACATACATATATATACATACATACATATATATATAAAAAAAAAATATACATACATATATATATATATATATATATATATATATATATATATATATATATATATATATATATATATATATATATATATATATATATATAGACATATACATACATACACATATATACTCAATAGGTAAAAGAGAAATTGATTTTGAAGAGGGAAAGAGAATGTGAAATCTGAGAACAAGTATAGCTCTACAAACTCATCAACACATATTTATATACATATAACCTATAGGTTGATATATATATATATATATATATATATATATATATATATATATATATATATATATATATATATATATATATATATATATATATATATATAAATATATATATATATATATATATATATATATATATATATATATATATATATATATATATATATATATATATATATATATATATATATATATATATATATATATATATATAAAAATATATAATATATATATTATATATATATAATATATATATATATATATATATATATATATATATATATATATATATATAAATATATATATATACACAAATGATAGAATAAAAAAATAAAAAAATAAAAAAAATATATATATATATATATACACAAATGATAGAATATTAGGAAATAAAACCAACGATCAATTCTCGCAAGTCCAGAATCTCACATTGATGATATAAACTCAGAAAATATCAGTTAAAACTCAAGAAATTGAAATATCACAAATTCATTCAAAATATTAAGTGTCAAAATACCTAATTTCCAACTCGATACCCAAAATGCAATATACACAACTATAACTCACGAAACTTGGTAAATATGTTGGTCTCGACATGTGGGACGTGCTCGGGTACTCACGGAGTCAAAACCGTGTCCGTGTTGTGTCCACAAAACGCGTATCGGAAAACCAATTTCGCATGTCGAAGAGTGCGTACACGTGCGTCCTCGCTCGATTGAGCGCCACACACACAATGAGAAGCCTCATGCTCGTGCACACAGCTAGGTAGGGTCCCGGGGTAGGGCTAGGACATGCTGACATGACACCATATCGCGTCTACGCGACGCAACGACCTGCGAACAGCCGCGCGGCATGCACGCGCATGTGCGTGCGTGCGTGCGTGCCTGCCCGACGTGTGTCGAGCCTCGTGGCTCGCGATTCGAGCCACGCCACGACTCAGGATCGGGTCCCTGGGTTGTCTAGGCATAGGGCTACATGCTCGTGCTCCTGGAATGGGTCCTCGATATGCCGTATTCGCGTACGAAGGCCGTGTCATTGGCAAATTTCAGCTTGAGTGCACAGTTCAGCCAACCAATGCGCATGTGATTACTCCACGCACGCTCAACGAAACGACATAAAATTTTACGAGAATGTGGGTAGTGGTTGCCCCCACATGCTTATGAAATTTAACGCAAAATGGAGTCTTGTGCGTCGAGTTTTGACGCACGGACAGTAGGGCTTGCACGGGGCCGTGCATGGGCTTCCTACACGCGTGTCCGTGTCCGTTTGGGACACTGAAATCGTGCCGATTCTAGATCCGTCTTCACAAAAGTTGATCCAAATAATATTAGCAAGAATTTTGTGAAAACAAAATGCAAAACACCAACTTTCAATTCTAAGTAGCATTTTGTCGAACATGTGCTACATAAGACCAATACGTGTCCGATACCGCTATCAAACGAAATCAAAATCCTACCAAACTTTATGCACAGGTCGAGGGTACCTATATGGATGCAATAGTGAAGAAAATTTAGAGGATAAAGGTAGAACAAGGTTTACCTATTGAGAGTCGAAATCTCAATAAAAGGAATTTCTCGAGCGCTTTGTCGACCACTTCTCCCAAGCAAACGCCTTCAACTCCTTGCTAGCAATGCTCCAGCAAGTTTTTCTCCTTCCCACGATCGCAATGTAATTCGTTTGAGGTAAAACATATTACGGATAAGAAAGTTAGGGTTTTGAAGAAAAGAGAAATTAGGGTTTGCTCTTTGATCTAGTGGAGGCTATGAGGTTTACAAATGAGAGAAGGGGGGCTGCTTGTGGCCGACCACATGAAGGGGGTGTTCGGTTTAGTTTTTGCACATGGGCCAAGCACTCCTAAGTTGCTAAAAATGCCCATATCAAAAAGGCTAAAAAAAGGCTTATGAAAAATGACTTAAAAATCATTTAAATCATTCTCAAAATAGAGATTAATTCTAAATTAATTTTAAAAGGCCAAATATGATTCTAATTACATTATTAGGCTTCTGGTCAAGGTTGACTAAGGTCAAACCACTTATATTACCAAAATACCAATCCAGCTACCAATCAAACCACAAAGCAATCACTCTAATTAATAAAACTTCAAATAATACATAAAATTCAAATAAATTTATAGTGACTAAAATACACTTAAAATTAAAAAGTGAGTGTGACAAATAATTAGGTTTCTAATGTCATAGTTAGTCTAAAATTATTGTTAGCTAAGGTTAAACCGACGACTAACACAACACCAATTGAAATATTATAAGTTAATCCAAAATAAAATAAAATCACATAATTACCAAAATACCCTTATTTGAGAAAGTGGTGGTTACAATGTGACTTAACCATTCTCATCTAATTTATTTTGGAACACCCATTTGGTACCAATGATCAGATGATCAATAGGTCTGAGAACAAGTTCCCAAACTTTATTCCGTTCAAATTGGTTTAGTTTCTCTTGCATTGCAAAAATCCAAAATTTATCACTAAAAGCTTCTAAAACATTTTTAGGTTTTATTTTGTAAATAAAAGCAACATTAGCAACTATCTCTCTTGTGCTTGAGCGAATACTTACACCTCTTGATACATCACCTATTACCAGTTATTTCAGATGTTCTGGCATAAACCGCATTCGTTTTGGCAGACTTTCCAGATAGAAAATGGATGGTGTATCTTCTGGTGTTCTGCTTGAGGGAGTTTTCTCTTCTTTATTGTCACTATCGTCATTGCGTTGACTATTCAGCTCATCGAATATGACATTTATTGACTCTTCAATAACAAGTGATCTCTTGTTGAATATCCTATAGCCTTTACTATTTGTCGCATACCCCAAAAATATACCCCCATCAGCTTTTTTGTTGAATTTTCCTAAGTTGTCTTTTGTATTTAAAATAAAACATCTACAACCAAAGACCTTGAAATAGCTGATGTTAGGAGTTCTATTAAACCATAATTCATAAGGAGTCTTTTTAGAGATGGGTATAACCAAACTCTATTCTGAACATGGCATGCTGTATAAACAACTTCTGCCAAAAGTATTTTGGAAGATTATGATGGTTTAGCATAACTCTGGCCATAATGCCAAGAGTTCTATTCTTCCTTTCCACAACGCTATTTTGTTGAGGAGTTCTAGGGCAAGAGAATTCTTCTGATAGCCCATTTGAATAACAAAATGATTTAAACTCATGGTTATCAAATTTTCTTTCTTGATCACTTCGTATCCGAGTAATCATAAATCCTTTCTCATTTTGTATCTTTTTACAAAAAGATACAAATTCAGAAAATGCCTCATTCTTATTTGCAAGAAAGTAAACCCAAGTATATCGTAAATAGTCATCAACTATCACGTAAGCATACAGCTTACCGCCAAGACTGGCGACTCTACTTGGTCCAAATAAATCCATATGAAGTAATTGTAGAGGTTTAGAGATACTTACAACATTTATTGATTTGAAAGATGATCTACATGCCTTGTTATTTTCACATTCAGCACAGACTATATCTATCTTGAATGTGTTATCAGGTAAGCCTCTTACCAGTTTCTTGGTGGACAATCTTGCAATAGTGTCCATGTTTGCATGTCCAAGACACATATGCCATACCCAGCTTTCGTCTTGAGTTGTTAATAGACACTTTCCTGTACTGTTCGTCTTCTTTGACAAATATAGTACATATATGTTGTCGTCTCTTATTCCCTCAAAGGAAGTTATTCCCGAAGTTTTATCATAAATATAACGTTTATTCTTAACAAAATTAATTCCATAACCATTATCAGTCAGTTGACTAATACTTAACAGGTTATATTTTAATTATGTATATTTTAATTCTGTTACTAAACATACATCTTTGATAATTGGTGAGGGAGAAGTACCTATGTCACCAATTCTAATAACATGTCATTTAAAGTTGTTCCCAAAGGAGACTTAGCCTTCTTTCTTCATCGATAGAGTTGCGAATAATAATTTTTCACCCGTCATGTGTCTGGAGCAACTATCGAGAAACCACTTACTAATAGTGGGAGGTGGAAGGCCCACCTACAACATGTAACCTTTGGTACCCACTTTCTTGAGGGTTCTAATATGTTAGTTTTTGGAACCCATGCATATACATTCTGATCTACTAGCTTTCTAATTTTACACAGATGTGATACATGCTATTTTATACCACAATAGTGGCATATAGCAGAAGTGTTAGTGCTTGGTGTAGTTCAAAAATCATGTATATGTGTTTTTGAAGATGTGTGTGCTTTCTTATTGTATGAAAATGTATACATATATGCATGACTTATGGCAGTTCTAACAGTGTTCGTAGTGTTGTATTTGTGTTTGACCTTGTGACTTGTGTTCACCTGAGCTTTAGGAATGACAACCTGTTTATCTAGTTTGATCTCTAACTTTTTAGAGACATCACAAACTTTATTATATTTGGCCGTGAGTGCATCTATCCTCTGAGTAGCAATACTATACTTTTTTTCTCTAATTTATAAAGATCATTAAGTTTAACATTTTCTTGATTGGATTTCTCAAGCTTTTCAAGAGTTTCATGTAAGCATAACTTTAAAGAAGTAATCTCATTTGTCTTATTAGAAAAATGTCTAATATCTTCTAGCATTTGAGATTGCTTTGAAAATTCAGATTGCACAAATCTTAGCTCTTTTTTAGCACTTTTATACATATCTATTAATTTTTTTGATCTTCTAGCGTATCAGTGAAAGCATCAGATAGTTCATCAAAAGTAAATTCTTCATAGAGAGGGTTTGATATTACCTTAGCATCTGTAGCCATAAAGCATATGTTCGCTGTGTTGTGAGGCTTCTCTTCTTCTTCAGAGTTACTAGCTTCGCTTTCACATCAGATGCTAGTGTTAGCATAGTTTTAAAGACCTTCTCTTGCTTGTCTGATCATGCATGCTTCATTTTCTTATAACATGACAATCCTTCTTGATGTGACATGTTCTTTTACAGCTGAAGAAGATAGGTTCTTTATCGTCTCTACAATCATTCTTCTTCTTGTTCAACTTCTCGTATCTGAGGAATCTTCTGAAGTTCCTTGTCATGAGGGCTATTTGCTTCTTGTCTGAGCTGTCTGTCTCACTTTTATCGTCGAAAGCTATCTTGTGGTTCACTTTGAATGTTGTCGCCTTCTCTTTTAGAGCTGACTCTTTGAAATCTTTAAGGTCTAGTTCATGCATCATGAGCTTTCCTATAAGGATTTTAAGAGTCATTGTCGTGATATCATTTCCTTCAATAATGGTCGTTGCTTTAGGATTCCAGTTCTTGGTTAGCCCACGAAGTACCTTTCAAATCTTCTCATGATTACTATATTCTTTTCCAAGAGAAAATAAAGGATTAACAATATCTAGAAATCGAGTAAATATATTTGTGATAGTCTCATTATGCTTCATTTTGAAGACCTCATACTCTTGTGTTAGTCGTAAGATTTTGGACTCCTTCACTTGTGATGTACCTTTATGAGTAACCTCAAAAAGTTTCCAAACCTCATGAGACATGACACATGTTAAAACTCTGTTAAGTTCTATCTATAGCACAAATAAAGCATTGATGGCTTTTGCATCAAGATTAGCTTATTTCTTTTCATTGTTGGTATATCTGTCGAATGGTTTTTTTGCTATAACACCATCTACCGTAATAGGTAGCAGTTTCTTATAACCATTCATGACAATCGATCATAAATCAAGAGACTTGAGGTAAAAGCTCGTACGTGTCTTCGAGTACGTGTAGTTTGTGCCATCAAATTGGGGTGGTGTAACTCCCATTTTTTGTTATACGTATTTCTAGTATACGTGTATAGATTTTTGACATTGTCAGCTGACCCGTGTTTTGACTTGTCTTGCTTAACTTTGGCTTCGTTTATTTTGGTTCGGCTTGGCTTGGATTTTCTTGGTTTGGTTTGGGTTGAGATGGAGAGGTTGATATATAAGTCAACTCCTCTCTCTCTCCTCCATTACTTCTCATTTATTTCTTCTTCTTCTTCTTTATTTACTCCTCTCCACCTACATAGAAGCCCTAGGCAAGTACAACTTGATTCATGATGGATCGTAAGTTTTAATGTTCTATTCTCTTCTTTGCAAGATTCTAAGTCTCTTTAGAAAATAGTATTTTTGGTTTTGTTGGGTATATTTTTGTTGATCTAAGTTTTGATATTTTCTTATTTTTCTTGGTTTTGATCTACTAAAACTTGGTGTTTTCGAAAAATATTTGCTTCATGTTGTAGAAAATCTCGTTCTATCCAATTTTGACCTTTGAAAAGTTAGATTTTGACTTATTTTGAGGAAGTTATGGACTTTTGAAGTTTACGGGTTCAACCAAGCATTTTTTGCTGGTTGGGGAAGATGAACAATATGGGCGTGCACTTTTTAGTGCCGTGCCATCTCGGTTGCACGTGTCCTGGCTTTTGGCACAACCTGGCTTCTGGCGCAGCCTGGCTCATAGCATGGCACAACCTAGCCTGACACCATTTGACCCCTGGCCCCATTTGCCACCTAGCGATATTGACCCATGTACCTTTTCTTGCCAAGAACTTCTTATTATATTTCCATGCTTATTCTGTGTGGTTCTTGGAAGTGATGTAATGTTGTGATCCTTGCACGTACCCTACACTTGACTTGCCTTGTGACGACCCGACTTAATGACTTGTTGAGCATAATAGAGCTTGAGCTTGATAAGATTTGACTGGACTTGACTTGACACGAACTTGGTATGGTATATAACCTATCTTGGTAATTCTTGATAGTGGCCCGTCGAGGCACACTCCTGACAAGTACTCTTGACAAGTGACAAGTATACTTGACATGACATGTATAATCTTAGATGCTGTTGTGACAGCTATTTCTGTCTTACCAGTATAACTCTTGCCTTGATCCCGTGGTTGATTGTGCCTGTACAAGCTACATATTTCATCTTGCATCATGTCTAGGACATGGATTCCTGGTTACCACAGTCAGGGATTAATAATGAAACTGACTAGATTAATAACTAGATTGATCAAGTAGTTCATATAGAGAGATTTTCCAGTTACAGGCGATCCTGTTATCCCGGCCAAACCTGTGGACTTGTAGTCCACCGACGAGTAGGGCACATTTCTAGCACACTATCATGTGTTGCACGTGTTGAACCATAAGCACTAAAGTACACTAGTAATCTTGATAACTCTTGTAACCCTCGCCTAGATAACCTGGATAGTCTATAGGGCTTGTGACAGCGGGAACTTCTCATGGCATCTTGTTAGTAACTAAGCTTGTGATAACCCTAGTTAGCTAACAATAACAAGCCGTAGGACTTGATTGCCCGTGCTAGAATGAATTGTCTTATGATTAACATGGGAATTATATTCCACCTCTTGTTCCTTCTACTACAAGCTAATGTTTTATGTTAAATTATTCTCTCATGTTATTTAACTAAGCTCTTTTATCAGTTCTTTTTTTATTATATGCTGGTTTTAGTTTCTAAGTAGAGCCTCCTTTGTGGCACTTGCTCTTTCTGGGGTCTGACCTAGCTGGTTTTGTATGGGCAGATTTCGGTGAAGCACACGAGGTTCTACCTGCTTTTCAGCCAGATGGTGAGCACCAGACGTAATCCTGGCAACGAGTGGGTTTCTTATTTTGGTCTCCTACTCTATTGTAACTTATTCTTTTGGGGCATTTAGCCACCGAGTAAGTGTTAGCTCGTGTTGAAATTTAAATTTCTGTCTGCCTAAGGGTTGTTACATGTTTGGCAAATCCTATGGTTGATCATGTATGACTTAAACTCTTGCTAGTCTTCGCATTTTGTATGACTAGCTTCATGATCATCTAAATATGTAATGTTTGGGATGCCTTACTTTGTATGTCTAATGATCTAACATCTTGTAACAATTATTTGCTTGTTTGAGATTGAGACACTAGGCTTATTCTTTACCATAAAAGACTGTTGGCTTGTAGATAACCCTCATACATCTAGACAGCCGTAACCGTATTGCGAGGTGTGTTAGACTTTAATGTATGTTGCTGGCTGTGTCTGTCCCTCGCTCTCTAGTATTCTGGCTCTGGGGCGTGACAAGGATTAAGTGGTGGCCCATGCAGGTCTTGTAAATCAAGATGTGTGATGGTTTTACCAAATAGATGTCTCAATCAGCATTCGCCCTTGATCTCTACTCGTACTTACTAATCTTCATGAATCTTGACCTGATAAGGTGCTTTATCCTTGATCTATCTTGGTCCTTTCTTATTGTTCCTCATGTCATTTTCTTCAGTGGCATTATTCCTGGTTCTACCAATCAGTCGGGTGGAGCACCTCCAGTGAACCAGCAGCAACCTGGGGACCAAGCACAGCACTCTGGAGCAGCATCTCGAGTCAAGCATTTCGGGGATCTAGAGCCACCAGTTCAGCTTGTCTAACCTGTAGAGCCTGATAATAGAGTCCTGATGGGACTCATCCGGGACTTGCTTGCATCACAAGACCGTAGAGCCGATACCTTGCAGCAGACAGTACAAGATGTTATGCGCAGAGTTGGCTATCAAGGGAACAATACGGCTAGCAGCTTCAAGTGCTTGAACCCTCCTTTCTTTGATGGCAGTGAAGATGCTATTGCTGTCGATGCTTGGCTACATGATATAGAAGTTATTTGGAGGCAGCTTGTATTCCAAAGGAAGAAAAGGTGGCCGTTGTGCGCCTACAGTTATTGGACTTATCCCGTAGCTGGTAGGCAATACTAGCAGTTGGTTTGGTGATGCCTGTCCTGTGGACGGTATTCAGTGACAAGTTCTAGACGAAGTATTTTGATACAATAGCTCGGTATGATCTGCAGACCAGATTCAGCAATCTTAAGTAGATGGGAAGGACAGTCGATGGATATGCGACCGAGTTTTCAAGGCTTAGTCGGTTTGCTCCTACCTTGGTGGCGACCGAATTGGACCGAGCACAGCGATTCCAGCAGGGACTCCACATTGAGATTATTGTAGCTTTGGAGCAGTTTGAGTACCAAACATTTGATACAGTTTTACGAGCAGCTAGGAGGCATGAAGACACTTCACAGAGGATAGTAGATTGAACTGGAGGCCAGAAGAGGCCTCATCGACAGTTATCACAGTCATCAACACCAGCCCCCGCAGCTAGGGCTTTGACTATTGGAGCTCCTAAGAGGGTGACCACAGTTTTGTCAGTTCAGCACTCGACACCGACGTACCCTCAGCAACAGAGGCAGAAGTAGTCTTCCGTAATAGCTACACTCATTGTTGGAAGCCTGGGCACGTGGTTTTAGATTGTCACGGGGCACAGGGATTGTGCTTGGCTTGTGGGGCACCGAATCACAGAATTGGGTCATGTCCTCATAGAGCTAGTTCTTCTTCATCAACCCAGTCCATCAGTTAGGGCACCAGCACCAGTGCAGCAGCAGCAGTACCAGCCTCCGAGGCTGTTACTGCCTCAGGCTCAACAGTATGCTTAGGCCCATGGTCAAGTTCAGAACAGGAAGAGAGGTCACCAGCAGAGGGGACCAGCACCAAGAGGACATGATCAAGCTATGGCTCTGTCAGTAGCAGAAGAATTGGCATCAGGTGAGAGGGTGGCAGGTACCATTCTCGTCAACTCTTTTCCAGCATCAGTATTATTTAATTCGGGTGCATCCCATTCATTTATGCATGCACGATTCACAACAAGGATATGACTGGAGCTCGAGTCATTATCAGTAAGGCTTAATATACTTACTGGTAAAGGTCTTGTGGAAGTAGATAGAGTCTTTTCCTCGTGTCGAATCGTAGTTAGCGGTAGGGAGTTTTCCGCCAGATTTATAGAATTTCTGATGGCTGACTATGATGTGGTCCTAGGAATGGATTGGATGAAGGATCAGTATGCAAGAATAGACTGTCATATTAGTAAGATTATTTTTGGAATTCTCGACGGAGAGGAGTATTCGTTTTCAAGAGGCGAAGTAGAACCTTCTCTACCAGTCTTACGGATGGCAGTAGTAGAAGCAGTTCAGTTTTCCAGGGTAGTAGAAGAATTTCTTTACGTACTTCCTGAAAAAGCTTCCAGGCTTGCCACCAGAGAGAGATATAGTTCAACATTGATTTGATCCAGGGACGACACCAGTCTCAGAGAAAGTCTACAGAATGGCACCAACAGAATTGGAGATTCTGTACAATATGATTGAAGAACTCAGAACCAAGGGATTCATTTATACTAGTGGATCACCTTGGGGAGTCCCGATGCTTCTTGTGAAAAAGAAGAACGGTATGTCAAGATTATGTGTTAATTATCGTACATTGAATTCTATAACAATCAAGAACAGATATCCCCTACCAAGATAGATGACTTATTTGATCAACTCAGTGGGACAATATTGTTTTCGAAGATTGACTTGCAGTCGGGTTACCATCAAATCAGAGTCAGAGAGCAAGACATCTCGAAGATAGCATTTAGATATAGATATGGACATTGGGAGTTTTTCGTTATGCTATTCGGAGCGACCAATACGCCAGCAGTATTCATGGATCTCCTGAATCATATCTTCATGCCCTATTTGGATCAGTTCGTTTATAAATGATATCTTGTTCCATAGAAAGAGTGAAGTAGAGCATGAGCAACATCTCCGAGTAGTCCTTCAGATTCTCAGAGAGCACCAGTTGTATGCGAAGTTAAGCAAGTAAGAATTTTAGCTTGATTACATTTCGTACATAGGTCAAATCATCACTGGAGGTGGAGTGGAAGTTGACCCACAGAAGATGGTTGGTATAGAGACATGGCCAGTACCTAGCACCGTCGCAGAGGTTCACAGTTTTCTAGGATTGGTAGGCTATTACCAGCAATTTGTATCAAACTTTGCTAGGATTTCAGCACCATTTACGCAGTTAACCCGTAAGGATGTGCAGTTTGCTTGGACGGCAGAGTGTCAGAGTTCATTCAAGAGGTTGAAGCAAAGATTGATGATGGTACCCATTCTCACGCTTCCAAATGGGACTAGAGGATTCTCAGTTTATTGTGACGCTTCACGCAAAGGATTGGGATTCGTCTTAATACAACATGGCAAGGTAGCAGCTTATGCATCACGTCAGCTTGGTGATCATGCGAGGAATTACCCAACCCATGACTTGGAGTTAGCAGTGGTGGTTTTTGCACATAAGCTTTGGAGGTATTACTTGTATATGGATCGTGTAGAGATTTTTACCGACAACAAGAGTCTTAAGTATGTGTTTACCCAGAAGGATCTCAACATGCGTCAGAGAAGGTAGCTAGAGCTGTTGGTAAATTATGACATCAACCTACAGTATCATCCTGGAAAGGCCAACGTAGTTGCAGATGCGTTGAGTAGAAGAGGAGGAGCTTATTTTCTAACAGCATAACCCGAATTATTAGCAGATCTTCGGAAGATGGGGATAAAGGTAGTTCTTCCTACCAATGTGGTATTGATGGCCAGTATGCAAGTTCAGTCTAGTATAGTTGAGAGGATCAAGATAGCACAGTCATTGGATTCTAAGCTTCAGCGGCTTAGGAAAGAATGTGAGGCAGGACAAAGAGGAGAGTTATGCATTCATGAAGACGGCACACTCCGGTATGAAAGGCGTCTTTGTGTACCCAGTTGTGACATCAGGTAAGAGATCATGGCAGAAGTTCATAGTTCACAGTATTCGATTCATCCTAGTAGTACGAAGACGTATCATGATATCCGTTAATATTTCTTGTAGAATGGCATGAAGGAAGAGATAGCTCGGTTTGTCTCTCATTATTTAGTTTGCCAACAAGTTAAGGATTAACATCAGAGGCTAGTTGGACTTCTTCAACCTTTACGGATCCCAGAATGGAAATGGTAGCATATTATCATAGATTTTGTAACTAGGTTACCTAAATCTCCAACTGGAAGAGATGCTATATGGGTTATTGTTGACCGACTCACGAAAGTAGCTCATTTTCTCTCTTTTACGAATGGTCCATCGACGAATCAGCTTGCAGATATGTACCTCAGACAAATAGTCAGATTGCATATTGTGGCAGTCAGTATCGTGTCCGACAGGGATTCGAGATTTACATCGCACTTTTGACGGAGTCTTCAAGAGAGTTTGGGAACTCGTCTCAAGTTTAGTTGAGCTTATCATCCGCAAACAGATGGTCACTTGGAGAGCACAATTCAAACTCTTGAGGATATGATATGATCCTGTACACATGACTTCGGTAGTTCGTAGGAAGATCACCCACATCTAGTAGAATTCTCCTATAATAGCAATTTCCCGGCCATTATCCAGATGGCACCATTTGAGGTACTGTATGGTAGAAAGTTTAGATCACCTTTAGCCTAGGATGACGTAGGCGAAAGATAGATGCTTGGTCCAGAAATGGTTACTCAGACTATCGAGGTGGTCAGACAAGTCAGAGATCATCTTCGAGTTGCACAAGATCGTCAACGCCATTGGGTCGATTCTCATCGTCGTCCTCTTGAGTTTTCTATTAGCGACCACGTATTCCTTAGGATCTCGCCTACTCGTGGCATCATTCGATTCGGTGTATGGGGAAAGCTTAGTCCTAGGTATATAGGGCCGTTTGACATTCTCGAGCGAGTATGTGATGTGTCCTATTGTCTCGCTTTTTCGCTGTCGTTATATGAGGTACATAATGTATTCCATGTATCCCAATTACGATGGTATATTTCAGATCCAAGCCATATCCTTGATCATTCGAAATTGGATGTTGGTACCAACCTTTCGTATGAGGAAAGGCCCGTATCCATATTGGACCGAAGAGAGAAGATACTCAAGAAAAAGACTATTAGTTTAGTCCGTGTTGCTAGGAGTCATCACTCTTTGGGTGAGTCAATTTGGAAACATGAGGAGGATATCCGATCACGATATCCACACCTGTTTGACTCATAAGGTATAATGTCTTCCTTATGCCTTCTGCTTTTAAATCTATGCTTGCATGAATGATTGCTTGATTGACTGCTAGTCGTAGATTGCTAGTATTAGTGTTGCTTACCCTGACACCTCTAGCCTCTTTGTTAAATTCTGAGGACTGAATTCTTTTAAGGAGGGTAGAGTTGTCACTCGCGTTTTTCGTTATATGTATTTTCGTTATACGTGTACGAATTTCTGACATTGTCAGGTGACCCGTGTTTTGACTTGTCTTTCTTAACTTTGGCTTGGTTTATTTTGGTTCGGCATGCCTTGGCTTTTCTTGGTTTTGTTATATATATATATATATATATATATATATATATATATATATATATATATATATATATATATATATATATATATATGTTCTCCTCCGGGGACGTGGGGTCAGTAGAAGTGGTACACCATACTCTCCAGAGATACGTCAGGTGCTCGGGCCAGAAGGTCAACCCGGACAAAAGCGTCATCTACACCCACCACAATATCAAGAGAGAGCACGCGTCCGTTCTCTCCAACACCGCCTCCTTTCCCATCAAGCATCCTCCGTTCTACTATTGGGCTACCCCCTAGTGTACGTGAAATCTAACGCTGGCATCTTCGTGGACCTGATAAATCGGATCAGGAAAAAACTTCAAGTTTGGCATAACGCTACTGTATCCCCAGGTGGCAAGATGATCCTCATCAAGCACGTCCTCACATCAATTCCCATCTATACCCTGGCTGCTTATTCCCCCCAAGAAAGTGCTATCTTCGGTCGAGAGCATCTTTAGCAACTTCTTTTGGGTGCACAGTGATGGCCACGACAAGCATCATTGGGCTAGTGGGGATACCATGGCACGTCCTACAGAGGAGGGGGCCTGGGGTTCAATAAACTTTCCTACATCGTTAAAGCTTTCTCAATGAAATTGTGGTAGAAGCTTTGTACGAATCAAAACTTATGGACCAGGTTCATGAAGGCTAGATACTTCAAACACATCAACCCTTTGAAGGCCATCTCAAACAGCAGATCTTCCGCGACGTAGCGGCTCATGCTCAATGGCCGTTCTCTTACCGAACCTGCGATGCATCTTCAAGTAGGCGACGGTAAATCGTCAACATTTCTAGAAAGATGGGTTGGAGAATCCTTACTTCCTAACATCTCAGAAGCCCACAGGAAGTGCAAGGTCAAGGATATATAGGACCCCAACAATAACAGCTGGAGTTGGAACAAGATCCGGGACTGAGCCGGCCCAGAGGTAGTAGAGCGCATCCGCCGTTGCCGAGTGACGATCGGGTCCGACGATGACGAGATCCGGTTGTCGGTTGATGCTTCAGGTACGTTCTCGGTCAGATCAGCCAGGAGAGTGGTCTATGGTACTACGGTGTCCTCCCCTAGCATTGTATCATTCTGGCAAACATGCATCTCCAAGAAGTGGTCCTTCATCATTTGGAGAGCTCTACGCAAGATCCTCCCCACCGATGATACTCTCAACACTATCGGTTTCAGCCTTGCATCCGCGTGCACATGCTGTACGGATCTCCAATCTAAAACGGTGGACCATATCTTATGTCTGGGAGACCTACCGGTCAAGGTTTGGAGTGTTCTCTTCCAACGCTGCAGGATGGTTCCAAGGGGCGGGTGCTTCGATGACCTCATAGCAGCATGGGGTTCTATGTCCCATAGCCACCAGATCATAGCAGCAGCTGCCACGTGGGTAATCTGGAAGAACCGCAACAAAGCGAGATACGAAGGCCATCAGTACTCCGCAGACCAGCTTATTGGGGAGCCCATTCGGCAATGTAGCAAGCGAAAATCCCTCTGTCATCACGGATACACGGTGTTTTGGAACTCCCTCTTCTTCCGGGACTAGCCGTTTCGGTTTCCTTCTCCCATCCTTTTGTTAGTATACGTGTATAGGCTTCGACATTTTGCGCCTTCTTGTATACTTGTATAGCTCCGACTTTTCTTTTTATGGAATAAAATAGGAAGTGTTTTGGCTAAAAAAACAAAAATATATATACTAGGTTTAGATGGAGAGGTTGATATATAAGTGAACTCCTCTCTCTCTCCTCTATTATTTCTTATTTATTTCTTCTTCTTCTTCTTCATTTGCTCCTCTCCACCTACATAGAAGCCCTAGGCAAGTACAACTTGCTTCATGATGGATCTTAAGTTTTAATGTTCTATTCTCTTCTTTGCAAGATTCTAAGTCTCTTTAGAAGTTGGCAATTTTGGTTTTGTTGGGTACATTTTTGTAGATCTAAGTTTTGATCTTTTCTCATTTTTCTTGGTTCTAATCTACTAAAACTTGGTATTTTTGAAAACTAGTTGCTTCATGTTGTAGGACATCTCGTTCTACCCAATTTTGACCTTTGAAAAGTTAAATTTTGACTTATTTTGAGGAAGTTATGGACTTT
This sequence comes from Iris pallida, assembly GCA_029216955.1. NCBI lineage: Eukaryota > Viridiplantae > Streptophyta > Magnoliopsida > Asparagales > Iridaceae > Iris > Iris pallida. Next base: position 56,971 of record JANAVB010034784.1, on the reverse strand, counting down.
TGAAGTTTATGGGTTCAAGCAAGCATTTTTATGCTGGTTGGAGAAGATGAACAGTGTGTGCGTGCACTTTTTAGCGCCGCGCTATCTCGGTTGTGCGTGTTCTGGTGCAACCTGGCTTCTGGCGCAACCTGGCTTCGGGCGAAGCCTGGCTTTTGGCGCAACCTGGATTTTGGCGCAACCTGGCTTCTAGTGCAGCCTGGCTTCTAGCGCAACATGGCTCCTTGCCTGGCACAACCTAGCCTGGCACCACTTGACCCCTGGCATCATTTGCCACATAACATCTTTGACCCATGTGCCTTTTCTCGCCACGAACATCTTGTTATGTTTCCACGATTGTTCTGTGTGTTTCTTAGAAGTAATATAATGTTGTGATCCTTTCATGTACCCTGTACTGGACTTGCCTTGTGACGACCTGACTTAATGACTTGTTGAGCACGATAGAGCTTGATCTTGATAAGATTTGACTAGACTTGACTTGACATGAACTTGGTATGGTATATGACCTATCTTAGTAATTCTTGATAGTGGCATGTCGAGGCGCACTCCTGACAAGTACTCCTTACGAGTGACAAGTATACCTGACATGACATGTATAATCTTGGATGCTGTTGTGCAACTATTCCTGTCTTGCTAGTATAACTCTTGTGTTGATCCCGTGCTTGATTTTGCCTGTACAAGCTACATGTCACATCTTGCATCATGTCTAGGACATGGATTTCTGGTTACCACGGTCAGGGATACGTAATAAATCTGACTAGGTTATTGACTAGATTGATCATGTAGTTATATAGAGAGATTTTCTAGTTACAGGCGATCCCGTTATCCCGGCCGCACCTATGGACTTGTAGCTTGCCGACGAGAATGACGCATTTCCAGCACACTGTCATGTGTTGCACTTCTTGAACCATAAGCACTAAAGTACACCAGTAATCTTGATAACTCTTGTAACTTTTGTAACCTTCACCTGGATAACCTGGATAGTCTGCATGACTTGTGACTGCGGGAACATCTCATTGCATCTTGTTAGTAACTAAGCTTGTGATAACCCTAGTTAGCTAACAATAGCAAGCCATAGGACTTAATTGGCCGTACTTGAATGAATTGTGTCATGATTAACATGGGAATTATATTTTACCTCTTGTTCCTCCTATTACAAGCTAATGTGTTATGTTAACTCAGTATCTCATGTATTTAATGATCTTTTATCAGTTCTTCTTTTATTATATGCTTGTTCTAGTTCCTAAGTGGAGCCTCCCACGTGGCACTTGCTCTTTCTGTGGTCTGACCCAGCTGTCACGACCCGCACCCTAGAGTTAGGGCACGAGAACGTAACAACGCCCAGCCTACACCGCAGTGTCGACGGTAGAACGCTGTCCTAGGTCTCAATGCATCTAACAGTATAAGACTAAACAGTTTATACTCCCCGAATGGGCGTGACATAGCAGATACAATCTCAATCACATCTAAGGTAGAGCATAATAAGGATAGGTAAAACATAAAATCCAAAACAGATATATGAGATAGAAGTCTAAGTGTCTAAGATACATGAACCCAGAAGTACATCTCAAAACTCAAATAAAGATACAGTAATCCCCAAAGTAAATACAATTCCAGACAAAATGAAATAACTACCTAAACAACCTCTAAAGTGTCTCCTCTAGGCTAGCAGGCAACCTCCAAGCTATCTGTAAAATTTATCAACAGGTCCAGTCAGGACTGGAGCGAGCACAGTACATCTCAACAGATCATAGCAGGTTAGAAAACATATAACATGCAGTAAAGTAAGATACAAGTGCTGAAGAATACAGTATGTAAACAGAAAGAGAACTGTAATAGAAATATCTACTATAAGCAAGGAACTAACAATGGCTAGTGAGTCAGAGTACATGATAGCACATGTGAACGGAACAGATTTGTACATGATCTACACTAAAGAGTTGTACATGATCTACACTACTATAGAATTGTTCACATGACCACTCGCACTCCCCCGTTTTCCCCAATTAATACACAAGGATCTAAGCAGGTTATGTTATTGTACATGATATCACATGGGGCCCTTGAAAGGGTGCACATGATAGTATACATGAAGGCTCTGTGAACATGACAGTACATGGTTCACAAGAGTGTACATGTATGGTGAAAGCACAGGAGTACATGATGAAAGTGAAACGCACATGACACAATGTACCCGATGCTCCCGAGGGGGATAACATCGCATGAAGTGATCCATATAGTACTAATCCGTGATAATGTCGTGACAGCACAAGTAAAGTAATTTAATGCAGGAAATAATTCTAAGCAAGATATGAAATGATCAGAGAATGTACTCGCCTCGATAAACTGAACAGCTGATAAGTATAGGAGGTCCCACTGAAGCCACAGAGTCCTATTTAAAGCAATACAGGTTACAAGGTGTTCAAGTTGTAATAAATGAATCCCTACAGGCAATCTATATTATTCTAGGTTCTTCTAAGTCAAAACAACTCTAGGTCGACTCCGGTCAATAATCTAGTCAAACTAGGTCAAGTGTTGACTTACAGTTGACTTTGGGTCAACTGGTTAACTCTGGTCAAACGGTCAATTCTAGTCTAATATAAAGTGTACTTCGTTATTTGTACGTCGAAACTTACGACACGCAAAATTGAGATAAGAAGATTATCGGTAAGGTTGATAATCTTATTATAGTGATCCACGTGTCCAACTTGTCAATTTCAGCGATGTGAGATCACTGGAATTGACTGATCTCAGTTTCGTTGTACTAATCCCGAAATACGAACATTATATGAATTAATTATTAATTAATTATAAAAAGGTTAAACTCAGAGAAATTATCAACAAACATTGTCGGACGATGAAATGAACATCGTCAACGTGTCCAGAATGGTCAAATTAGCTAGGATAGCCTACCCAACGGTCCAATTTGGACACAAGGGTAAAAAGGTAATTTCGGGTCAAAACGGTGTCCGTGTCGGAGCCGTTTTGCACCAAAAAATGTGCAAGAAAACAAGTCTATAAAATATAACAAATTATATGTCCATGAAACCAGAATGTCGATACGAACCCAACGTAATCTCCAGAATTGGATTCCGTTGACCCGATCTCATTTTGGCCCGTTGACCAGAACTTGGAATTCCGGTTTGCACAGAAATGCGTACCAGAGCCAAAATTCTCAAAACTTAGCAAACTACCTGTCAACGAGTCCAGAATGATGATACGAACTCAACGGTATCTCCGGAATTGGATTCCGATGAGCCGATCTCAAAATGACCCGCTGACCCGGATATTGGTATCCGACTTGTACTGAAATGCGTGCCAGACCCAATGTCCACCAAAACCTAGCAAATTATATGTCAACGAGTCTAGAATGACGATACAAACTCAACGGTATATCCGAAATTGGATTCCGATGAGCCGGCGTCAAAAAGTCCCGTTGACCCGGAAAGTGGGATCCGCTTTGCACCGAAATGCGTGCTCGGGCCCACGTTCTCCAAATCTAACAAATTTTATATGAAAACATGCCAGAACGATGCCACGAATCTAATGGTGGTGTCAGAAATGAGATCTGGAGTCCCGTGTTCAAAAATAGAATTTTACAAGTTGGAAATTACGAATTCGGACGGCCAACTTTGGCGTCGAATTCAACCAATCAAACAAGCTCACAATGAAACGAAACTGAAGGGGTAGCAAGAGGGTTATACCAGCTTCGCACAGGAACTGGTAGCACGCCAAACGGAGCTGCGGTGGAGGAGATACAAGCTGACGAAGTTGGCCCCGTAAAACTGTCCAAATTTAATACAATTTAAACGGTCAACTTGGTGGCCGGTTTTCATGTATCAAACGATAAAATTAACGGACGAAAATTGACATGAGTGAAGGTGGATATACCGAGATTGTGACGGAGTAAAGAAATCGCCGATCCAACGGTCGGATCTCCGGGAAAATGTGCACAAAATTGCTGCGACGGAGCGTCAAAACGGACTCGATCCCGCGCGCGTCACGACGGAACGTCGTTCAAAACGCACGAATCGCCTCGACGGCGCGTCCCGGAGGACGGTGGCCGTCAGGGCTATCCATCAGAGCTCACCCGGGGGGGTACCCACGGCGAGGTCGGCCACGCCGATGAGCGGCCAACGGCGGCGGCGGCGGCGGGCAGCGCCGTTCGCACGCGCCGGCCAAGCACGTTACTGTGCTCGCGTGCAGCCGTTGCTGCTGCTGTGGCGACGCTGCGCCGACCACGGCGAGCAGCGAGGCGGCGGCGGCGAGCCTACGGCGAGGTGGTGCGGGGGCTGCGCGAAGTGGTGGTCGCGGGTGGTCGGGAATGGAGGATAACGGTAGTTGTGTGAGGAGTTGGTGATCGGGTGGTGGAAGAGATGATAGAAGTAGAAGGAGGAGATTGTAGCTGGTGGTGGCTCGGCCACGCCGAGCTTGGCCACGGCAGAGGCCGGCCAAGCTGGTGGTGGCGGGCATGGTGGCGGTGGTGAGGTGGAGATGATGGTGATGAAGAGGATGGAGGAGTTGAAGAGTTCTGTGGGGGAGGCCGACGGCCAAGCTGGCCGGGGGGTGGTCGGCCAGGCCATGGAGGGTCGGAGCTCCGGCCATGGGAAGAGGGGAGGAGGTCGGGTATGAAGGGTGGTGGTGATGCATGGCTTGGTTTTGCTGTTGTAGTATTTGAAGAAAATAGAAAGGAAGAGAGAGAGAGAAAGAGATGAGAATAAAAAAGTGAGAAAGAAGAAAAGGTTATCCAACATTGGGATTAGGGCTGGCTAGGGGTGCTGTGAGGGAGTGGAGAGTAGTCATGGGAATGAAGGGTGAGGATTTAGAGTAGGGAAAATCAAAGGCTAGAATTCAATGGAGGAAAAATAGATCATTCCATGGAATTAAAATTAATAAAAAATTTCTATTAAATATAGAAAAATAGGCAAAATGAGTACTAGTATTTTTGGGCAAGAAAATATGGGGGTGTCCCTATAGAGAATAACATGGAGCTGGACTGGACTTGGTGGAGCCGGATTGGATCAAAACTGGATATTGTGCAAAAATCGAATTAAAATTAGACGTTGATGATCATGTGTAAATAAGTAACACATGGGGATTCCAATAAATGGGACACAAGTGGCGGACAGATAGTAGGCTCAAAGTGGGCCATGTCCATAGTTGGGGCGGACATGTTTTGGTCGACAGGGGACCCACAAATCAAGTTGGAAGATGAATGTGACGCCGTGGAGTGAAATAAAATCGGGTCACGTGTCGGAAAAGTTGTGCGAATCAAATGGAGCACAAAATGACGTGTCTGAGTGGGAAACGAAGGTCATGGGTGACGAACGTCTCGAGTAGATCATCAATGAGGAGTTGGTTTCAAGAAAATAACTGGTCTGGCGCTCCCAATTTAAAAGCCATGGTAACGTGCTGAAAATGATCAAGGAAAAGAGTGGGAAAATCAATTACTGATCGAACGGTCTAATTCGACCCGAAGTTCAGCAAAGAAAAAGGGGCACAAGGGAACAAGTTTGGGTGGGACACCATATACCGTCATGAAGGTAATCGTGTCCACTCCAAAACTCGTGAAGAGGATTTCCAGAGTTGAACATCCCTGATACTCCAAATATCAATGGCATGAAAAAGTACACTAACCGATAAATAAATAGAATAAAATATTTATCAAAACCAAATAATAAGAAAAATAAAATAAAATAAAAAAAATTTCAACCCGAAATTCAGGGTGCTCACATCCTACCCACCTTATAAAAATTTCGTCCTCGAAATTAAAAAGTCCCTACTCCCTCTAGGTCAAACCCCCACAATCAAGGTCCCAGAACTTTAAACAAATCATACCATCAAATAATAGAACGGCATACAGGGTCATGGTATACGGTGACAGTGAAGTCTCATCTAGGTTTACTAGTCATACTAACCAAACAGTCATAGGGTATCCAAACACACAAGCAACCCAGGGTGCTAAAATAGGAAGATACAGAAACAATAACCATCAAAACTGTTAGGCAGTCTACCATCCTATATGAAAACTGGTACTTATCAAAATAAAACAAGGTAACTACCAATCATCTGAAAAAGTACTATCCCAAGGAAATCAAAATCACAAGTTAAAGAATTGAAAGTCACTTGCATTGAAATCCAATCACAATATATATACAGAGAGAGCGTAAGAGAGGGAAAACTAGCATCATGTGTATGGGAACATGTTCATATGGTTAGATAGTAGGCGTGTGTGTACGTGAGTATATATGAAAGTGTATACAAGGATTTGGGTTCCAAAACAACAGCTATCAAGTTACACTAATCATGGCATTTTGGTTAAACAATCTACAATACGCAACCTATTTAATCATAACATGCATGGCTAACCATATATATATATATATATATATATATATATATATATATATATATATATATATATATATAAATAGAGACTTAGCCATGTATCTATATACGTTATAACATATATGCATAAACTCTATATATATCCTTATAGATATATAATCCGAACATAGAGGGGAAGGGTAAGGTTAAATGACAGTATATACTATGTTAGAGTGTGTGTGTGTCATTGTACAGGGTTATAACTTAGTATTGAAAGGTTAAATCCAGTTTTAGTTCAACATTTACATATAAAATCTGAAAATAAGCTAACATTTAAACCATGAAAAATATGAACATAATGTAATTTCAAAATTTAGGAGTTTGAAACATCACAACTATCTCAATGCTCCCAATACATCCTATCATGATAGAAATGAAACCCTAATCATATTACCAATACATTTATCTACGCATACAGTTCAATATTACATATTAAATCTGAAATTTAACTAAACATGGAAATCAATGTAAAAATGTTAACATGTAACTAGTTTTCATATTTTTGGAGAACTTGAACATTAAAACCCAACTCAATGTTTATCACAAACTAGCATGTAAGAATATGAAACTTAAATTTATATCCTACTTCCCACAAGGTAGCTCAATATTACATTGAAGAAAATAAAACAGCAATTTGAACTAACATTTGGAATTCAGCATTAAAGGTCAATATGCGCACAGTCTTAGATTTGACAATTTTAAACACAAATTTTCAACAAATTTTTTTTTGAATTGAAACCCTACGTATAACATACATGTACAGTTATGTAGACAAAACTAATAACATGAAATTTATATTTAACTTACGAATTTAAACATGGAAAACAGAGGACCAGAAATATTGGTTATGAAAATTTGGACATCAACAACATATCAATATGTATCTAGATATGTGGAAAAATCAAGTGTAGCATGCATACGTGTTAGGCAAAGTGTCTGCTATATATATATTCATATACATATTCTCATGTCCCAATAAAAATTAATTCTACGTTAAGGCTAACATTTAGATTCCTACCAAGATTACAAGCAGGTGATTGACGAAATCAAGACAGTTTTATTATTATCTAATACAAGATTAATAGCAAGAAGGAATTAACGATAAAATCTGTTTTGTTTATCTGATTAAGGAAAAACCAATTTGAAACCCAGCGCTAAATTATCAAATCCAAGATAAAATCTAGTAAAATCATCGATTCATTGTATTAAGAAGAACTCATAGCAAGAATTTACACAAGGTTTATAAAACAACTATACATACTCTTAAGTTAAATAATAGGAAACTAGACAAAACAAACAAATAATAATTCTTTTCTCCTTTTTTTTTTGAAAGACTGAAACAAAGTAGAGAAAACATGTTTGAAAACATTTAAGGTACAATCTGATAATCATATTGCGTCTATCCAAAATTATGGTACTCTAAATCCTCGTCATACTAGTAAGCAAGGCTACGATAATCACAGAGCCCTTGACTTATGCACATATCTCTAGAATCATGGTATTTAACATTTTCGCGGTGCCGCATGCTTGGCTGCAAAAACCTTAAATTCCTACACCCGAGAAATATATCCAGAGTCAGACTATATGTCCTCACCATGCTGGGTAATGTGACTATAGAAGACTAGATTCCATAACATAGATGACCTAGCCCATATAATTTTATCTTGCCAAAAATCAAATTAAATCAACAATGTATACTCAAAATCAAATCAAATTTATTAACGAACATCAAAATTTAAAATGAACAAAATCCATCAAAATACAACTCGAATGCAACAGCTATCATCAAAATTCAAAATTCGAAAATCTTCCATCAAAATAAATACAAACTCAAATTCAACAATAATCCATAAAAATCAAATTCAACAACAGAAAATAAAGATAAAACAAATCAAGGAAAAAAGAGTTTTCAAATCGAAGTTAAATAAGATTCTCAAGGGTCGTCCCAGGAATCTCTCAAGGGATCCTAACTGTGATTGAGTACCTTCAAAATATATCCTAATCCTACTGCAGGCTGTAGTGGTACTCTAGTTCGAATACCACTACACTTTAGTCTCGACCTGCATGGGCCACCACTAAAAACGTGTCACGACCCGCACCCTAGAGTTAGGGCACGAGAACGTAACAACGTCCAGCCTACACCGCAGTGTCGACGGTAGAACGCTGTCCTAGGTCTCAATGCATCTAACAGTATAAGACTAAACAGTTTATACTCTCCGAATGGGGGTGACATAGCAGATACAATCTTAATCACATCTAAGGTAGAGCATAATAAGGATAGGTAAAACATGAAATCCAAAACAGATATAGGAGATAGAAGTCTAAGTGTCTAAGATACATGAACCCAGAAGTACATCTCAAAACTCAAATAAAGTTACAGTAATCCCCAAAGTAAATACAACTCCAGACAAAATGAAATAACTACCTAAACAACCTCTAAAGTGTCTCCTCTAGGCTAGCAGGCAACCTCCAAGCTATCTGTAAAATTTATCAACAGGTCCAGTCAGGACTGGAGCGAGCACAGTACATCTCAACAGATCATAGCAGGTTAGAAAACATATAACATGCAGTAAAGTAAGATACAAGTGCTGAAGAATACAGTATGTAAACAGACAGAGAACTGTAATAGAAATATCTACTATAAGTAAGGAACTAACAGTGGCTAGTGAGTCAGAGTACAGGATAGCATATGTGAACGGAACAGATTTGTACATGATCTACACTAAAGAGTTGTACATGATCTACACTACTATAGAATTGTTTACATGACCACTCGCACTCCCCCGTTTTCCCCAATTAATACACAAGAATCTAAGCAGGTTATGTTATTGTACATGATATCACATGGGGCCCTTGAAAGGATACACATGATAGTATACATGAAGGCTCTGTGAACATGACAGTACATGGTTCACAAGAGTGTACATGTATGGTGAAAGCACAGGAGTACATGATGAAAGTGAAACGCACATGACACAATGTACCCGATGCTCCGGAGGGGGATAACATCGCATGAAGAGATCCGTATAGTACTAATCCGTGATAATGTCGTGACAACACAAGTAAAGTAATTTAATGCAGGAAATAATTTTAAGCAAGATATGAAATGATCAGAGAATGTACTCGCCTCGATAACCTGAACAGCTGATAAGTATAGGAGGTCCCACTGAAGCCACAGAGTCCTATTTAAAGCAATACAGGTTACAAGGTGTTTAAGTTGTAATAAATGAATCCCTACAGGCAATCTATATTATTCTAGGTTCTTCTAAGTCAAAACAACTCTAGGTCGACTCCGGTCAATAATCTAGTCAAACTAGGTCAAGTGTTGACTTACAGTTGACTTTGGATCAACTGGTCAACTCTGGTCAAACAGGGTCAATTCTAGTCTAATATAAAGTGTACTTCGTTATTTGTACGTCGAAACTTACGACATGCAAAATTAAGATAAGAAGATTATCGGTAAGGTTGATAATCTTATTATAGTGATCCACGTGTCCAACTTATCAATTTCAGCGATGTGAGATCACTGGAATTGACTGATCTCAGTTTCGTTGTACTAATTCCGAAATACGAACATTATATGAATTAATTATTAATTAATTATAAAAGGTTAAACTCAGAGAAATTATCAACAAACATTGTCGGACGATGAAATGAACATCGCCAACGTGTCCAGAATAGTCAAATTAGCTAGGATAGCCTACCCAACGGTCCAATTTGGACACAAGGGCAAAAAGGTAATTTCGGGTCAAAACGGTGTCCGTGTCGGAGCCGTTTTGCACCGAAAAACGTGCAAAAAAACAAGTCGATAAAATATAACAAATTATATGTTCACGAAACCAGAATGTCGATACGGACCCAACGGTATCTCCAGAATTGGATTCCGTTGACCCGATCTCATTTTGGCCCGTTGACCAGAACTTAGAATTCCGGTTTGCACGGAAATGCGTGCCGGAGCCAAAGTTCTCAAAACTTAGCAAACTACCTGTCAACGAGTCCAGAATGATGATACGAACTCAACGGTATCTCCGGAATTGGATTCCGATGAGCCGATCTCAAAATGACTCGTTGACCCGGATATTGGTATCCGACTTGCACCGAAATGCGTGCCAGACCCAATGTCCACCAAAACCTAGCAAATTATATGTCAACGAGTCCAGAATGACGATACGAACTCAACGGTATATCCAAAATTGGATTCCGATGAGCCGGTATCAAAAAGTCCCGTTGACCCAGAAAGTGGGACCCGCTTTGCACCGAAATGCGTGCCCGGGCCCACGTTCTTCAAATCTAACAAATTTTATATGAAAACATGCCAGAACGATGCCACGAATCTAATGGTGGTGTCAGAAATGAAATCTGGAGTCCCGTGTTCAAAAATGGAATTTTACAAGTTGGAAATTACGAATTCGGACGGCCAACTTTGGCGTCGAATTCAACCAATCAAACAAGCTCACAATGAAACAAAACTGAAGGGGTAGCAAGAGGGTTATACCAGCTTCGCACAGGAACTGGTAGCACGCCAAACGGAGCTGCGGTGGAGGAGATACAAGCTGACGAAGTTCGCCCCGCGAAACTGTCCAAATTTAATACAATTTAAACGGTCAACTTGGTGGCCGGTTTTCATGTATCAAACGATAAAATTAACGGACGAAAATTGACATGAGTGAAGGTAGATATAACGAGATTGTGACGGAGCAAAGAAATCGCCGATCCAACGGTCGGATCTCCGGGAAAACGCACACAAAATCGCTACGACGGAGCGTCAAAACGGACTCGATCCCGCGCACGTCACGACGGAACGTCGTTCAAAACGCACGAATCGCCTCGACGGCGCGTCCAGGAGGACGGTGGCCGTCAGGACTGTCCACCAGAGCTCGCCCGGGAGGGCACCCATGGCGAGGTTGGCCACGCCCGTGAGCGGCCAACGGCGGCGGCGGCGGCGGGCAGCGCCGTTCGTACGCGCTGGCCAAGCACGTTGCTGTGCTCGTGTGCAGCCGCTGCTGCTGCTGTGGTGATGCTGCATCGACCACGGCGAGTAGCAAGGTGGCGGCGGTGAGTCTACGATGAGGTGGTGCGGGGGCTGCGCGAAGTGGTGGACGCGGGTGGTCGGGAATGGAGGATAACGGTGGTTGTGTGAGGAGTTGGTGATCGGGTGGTGGAAGAGATGATGGAAGTAGGAGGAGGAGATTATAGCTGGTGGTGGCTCGGCCACGCCGAGCTTGGCCTCGGTGTAGGCCGGCCAAGCTGGTGGTGGCGGGCATGGTTGCGGTGGTGAGGTGGAGATGATCGTGATGAAGAGGATGGAGGAGTTAAAGAGTTCTGTGGGGGAGGCCGACGGCCAAGCTGGCCGGGGGGTGGTCGGCCAGGCCATGGAGGGTCGGAGCTCCGGCCATGGAAAGAGGGGAGGAGGTCGGGTATGAAGGGTGGTGGTGATGCATGGCTTGGTTTTGCTGTTGTAGTATTTGAAGAAAATAGAAAGGAAGAGAGAGAGAAAGAGATGAGAATAAAAAAGTGAGAAAGAAGAAAATGTTATCCAACATTGGGATTAGGGCCGGCTAGGGGTGCTGTGAGGGAGTGGAGAGTAGTCATGGGAATGAAGGGTGAGGATTTAGAGTAGGGAAAATCAAAGGCTAGAATTCAATTGAGGAAAAATAGATCATTCCATGGAATTAAAATTAATAGAAAATTTCTATTAAATATAGAAAAATAGGCAAAATAAGTACTAGTATTTTTGGGCAAGAAAATATGGGGGTGTCCCGATAGAGAATAACATGGAGCTGGACTGGATTTGGTGGAGCCGGATTGGATCAAAACTGGACATTGTGCAAAAATTGAATTAAAATTAGACGTTGATGATCATGTGTAAATAAGTAACACATGGGGATTCCAATAAATGGGACACAAGTGGCGGACAGATAGTAGGCTCAAAGTGGGCCATGTCCATAGTTGGGGCGGACAGGTTTTGGTCGACAGGGGACCCACAAATCAAGTTGGAAGATGAATGTGACGCCGTGGAGTGAAATAAAATCGGGTCACGTGTCGAAAAAGTTGTGCGAATCAAATGGAGCACAAAATGACGTGTCTGAGTGGGAAACGAAGGTCATGGGTGACGAACGTCTCGAGTAGATCATCAATGAGGAGTTGGTTTCAAGAAAATAACTGGTCTGGCGCTCCCAATTTAAAAGCCATGGTAACGCGCTGAAAATGATCAAGGAAAAGAGTGGGAAAATCAATTACTGATCGAACGGTCTAATTCGACCCAAAGTTCAGCGAAGAAAAAGGGGCACAAGGGAACAAGTTTGGGTGGAAGACCATATACCGTCATGAAGGTAATCGTGTCCACTCTAAAACTCGTGAAAAGGATTTCTAGAGTTGAACATCCCTGATACTCCAAATATCAATGGCATAAAAAAGTACACTAACAGATAAATAAATAGAATAAAATATTTATCAAAACCAAATAATCAGAAAAATAAAATAAAATAAAAAAAATTTCAACCCGAAATTCAGGGTGCTCACACCAGCTGGTTTTATATGGCCAGATTTAGGGGAAGTACCCGAGGATCTACTTGCTTTCCAGCCAGACACCAGACGTAATCCTGGCAACGAGTGGGTTTCTTATTTTTCTCTCCCATTCTATTATAATTATTCTTTTGAGGCGTTTAGCCACCGAACAAGTGTTAGCTTGTGTTGAAATTTAAATTTCTTTCTGCCTAAGGGCTGTTACATGATTAGGAAATCCTAGGGTTGATCATGTATGACTTAAACTCTTGCTAGTCTTCACATTTTGTATGACTAGCTTAATGATCATCTAAATATGTAATGTTTGGGACGCCATACTTTCTATGTCTGATGATCTAACATCTTGTAACAACTATTTGCTTGTTTGAGATTGAGACACTAGGCTTATTCTTGACCATAAGAGACTATTGGCTTGTAGATAACCCTCATGTATCTAGACAGCCGTGACCATATTGCGAGGTGGGTTACACATCAATGTACGTAGCTGGCTGTGTCTGCCTTCCGCTCTCCAGTATTCTAGTTCTGGGCGTGACAGGTGGCCTATTTGTTGATTGGCCTTCACATTATAGGGATGCCATATCTCAAGGAGTTTTAATCCGACTAGAGGTAAACTGTGCTCTGATACCAATTGTAGGATCAATGGCGCCTCTAGAGGGGGATGAATAGACTGCTGCGGAAAATAATTACTAGTTAAAAACTTAAGCAAGTGAAGCAAATATAAATGAACTTGAAATGCAAAGTAAAGCAATAAAAATAGTGGAGGCAAGAAAGCAATACACAGACACAGCAAGTTTATATTGTTTCCCTCTGAGAGGACTAGTTAGTTCGCGAGAACTCTTGCTCGCTGTAATCCACTATTTTGAATAGAGATTACACCGCATGCATTATTTGGAAGAACACGCCAACTTCAACACCGTCGTATTTTTATCCGAAGCCCAGGATCCAACTTCAACAACTCATTTTCTGAGAAAAACTTTTATAGGCCAAGCTTGTACAACTCGAAAAAACTCCTAATCGGAAACCACCAGCACTAGAAGAATATGAGTTGTCTTGGAGGTTTGAGATTGAAGCTTTGTAAATAGAATAGAAAGCTTAGGAATATATATAGAAGATAAAGATTGAATGAATGGATATAAATGGGAATTTCTTCTTTTATAGGGTTTTCTAGGACAGAGTTCGGGCATAACTCGGTAGGCTAACATTCATATTTTTGAACGTTTGAGATCCAAAAGACTAGGGGATGCTGCTGACCAGGAGTGATAAAAGAGGGACCGAGTTCGGTCTGAGTTGGGTTGCCAGGGTTTCTGGTCAATCTGGTTTGCTTTTGCTTTTAAATTTTGGTTTGGTTTGCTTTGGGTCAAGGATTGGAACAAAGATTGGATCAAGGATTGGAACTTCTAAATGCCAGTGATCCCGACGCACAATTTTCTAGAGTCAATAAAAGGAAAATACAGAATAAAGTATGAAAAAAATTTAGCGACGAAATCTGCAATCTTCTATTTTTTTCATATCGACCTCAGAGTTTTAGGTCAATTATAGAAATCGGTTTGACTATGGCAGAAGCCAACAAGTATAATACAACCTCGGAATTTCGTGCCCTCCTAATGCTTCTATCCACTTGAGTTGCCTAGTGTCACGTCCCGATCCCGGGAGATCAAAAACTAGCCACTGGGCGTGATGTTGTACAAGTCTAGATTACAGTTGTACAAGGCAAAACCATTACAGTTTTCGGTATTTCTAAAAAATAACGACAACGCAGCAAACTAAGCAGATAAATTGAAGTCACAATAAGATATAAAAAAATGTATCTCTTTGTTGATAATTGTAACAGATTAAAAGACTTTCCATCGAACATAGAGTTTACATCAGATTATAAGACTTTTGAATAGCCAATTAAATTACTTGCCCTTTAGGCTTACAACTGAACATGCCGACTTGGCTTACAATGAACTTGACAATTTGACTTACAATCTCACTATTACCACTGAGTAACACTGTTCTATACGTTATATCTCATATAGCAGAAGTCATCGTTTTGCAAGAAGAGCTTCAACACATGCATCCGATTCATCGATGCCAAGTATTGATCAAACTATTCACCAATGCATTAGCACCTGTAGAGATGCCGCACAAACGTGGGTCATACATAATCTATGTATTGGAGAAAAGATGCTACCCAACTCAGCAAAAGATAATACTAACTAATCATGTTATAAAATATTATTAAAATGGTCTTTCTCGTTGCCGTAGGGCAATTAGCATTCATATCCACAGAATAAGTATATAGTTCTCAACGCAACTTAATGTAAAATATATTTATTATCACCCTTTGTATGATCCTTATCCAAAGTTGTATGAGCGCATCCATGTACATTTAATAATACTTAATCTACACGTGCATAAGACATTGTTAGAACAATATAATAACACATATTACTCACCGTTCAGTGATTTCTTACCAAATCGACATTTCAGGTGATTTCTTACCAACAGTCGACATCCTTCCCCGTAATCGGGTAACAACTTACTCTGCCTATATAATACAACATTATTGCACTGGACTTCAAGGAACCACCTTGTCAACAAGTTGTCTATGACCATGCAAATATACTCGACTTATTTATGAAGAAAGCATATAATGCATGATAAGGAGAATTAAGTAAATAAGTTACCATTCTCAAATAAGCCATTATTCTCATTCGTATTGTCTTATATGCCTTGAGCCAATGCTCGCATTACCATTTCCCAATCCAGGGCCTTAATGTAATCAACATTCTACATCGGCACAGGACAATAGAATGTGATTCGTTCCTTTGGATAATAACTCAAACATACTCAATGCCCAGTTCTTGGGTCTTATTATCCATGTTACCCTCTATTCATCGAGCTGAGACGATATATACTCACAGCCCAAGTATTTAGGGCTTTTTCTTCACCTGTCAAGTATTTCACTGCAAGGCACGCAAGCATACTATTCATCGAAATGATTCGAAGCACACAATTGTAGAAGCATAAAAATAGCGCAGGTGGTACGGAAGTGCAGAAGACAACAATTGCTTCACTACTCACAGAAGCGCATAAGGCAATAGTTGTTTAAAGCACAAAAGACAACAGTCGTTTGACATACTTCACAGAAGCACATAAGACATACAAAGACAAGTGCATGAAGGAAAATTCTTTATTAAAATCATGTTTACAAAAGATCTTTTACAGACTCCTCAGGATTACATATGAAGACTAAATCCTAAAGCACGGCCTACAAAGTATGCAAAGCGTACAGTCCCCAAAATGCGCAATAGCGTCAGAGCGAATCACTTCCTAGTCAGACACGGAGGAACCCCAATATAGCTAATGAAGCGGCTATTGGCCCGAGCAAGAACGCAGCTCCTGCCCAAAGCTCACAGCACTACATGTGGCTCTTCCAGTATAACAAGGCACACAGCCCCCCCACTACAATATGGCTAATGAAGCCATTATTGAGTAGGACAGAGCACAACCTATGGCTCTTCGGGTTGGCAAACAATCCAAACCCGGTAGCTTGGACCTCGAAGAACTCCATGATGTTGTTCAGGTTCTAACTCCTTATTTCAAACACTCAAGTGTATCTCAAAACTCAGTAGTGGTTCTTCTACAAAGCCACAACTTCTTTGAACGAAGAGATCTACAACCATGAGTCGACTTATGCAAGGCCCATGGCCGTCCAAAGCTAAGTCGGGGTCAAGCATGAAAGGGAAATGACAAGAAACTGTGAGCAAAGTGTTAACTGAAAGCTCCTCTTTATATATAGGCTGTGTGGTCCAACCCATAGGCCACGTGGCGATTAGTCAAAGGACTCCGGAGTAATGGGATGAACCTAGGACTCAGCACAATGAATCTTATTTAATATATTAATTTGACTACAGCTTCTCGAGCCCCCAAACAATGGTAATTAAAGAGGATGTTGACTCAGCTATTAAAGGGCGATCATTTATTATTCTTTAGAAAATAACTTCGACAGAACTTGCCCCTTCGGATCAATCCAGAAGCGCAGTCCCTTTGGTTCAACCCAAAAGTGCAACGCCTCAAATCTAATCCAGAAGCGCAGCACATTCAGTGGCTCCTTCGTTTGATACTTTGTTGCCTCATCATAGTCAACTCGTTGCCTTAATGCATAGTGACTTTGTTGCCTCAACACAGTCTACTCGTCACCCTTAGGCACAATAACTTTGTTGCATCAGCACAGTCTCTTTATCGCACAAAAGCGAGTAACTTCGTTGCCTCAGCACAGTCAACTCGTCGCCCTAAAGCGTAGTGACTTTGTTGCCTCAGCACAGTCTCTTCGTCGTCCTAAGGCGCAGTGACTTTGTTGCCTCACCACAGTCTCCTCATGGCCCAAAAGTGCAGTGACTTCGTTGCCTCAGCACAGTCAACTCGTCGTCCTAAAGCGTAGTGACTTCGTTGCCTCAGCACAGTCTCCTCCTCACCCTAAAGCACCATGACTTTATTGCCTCAGCACAGTCTGCTCGTCGCCCTAAAGCACAGTGACTTTATTGCCTTAGCATAGTTTCCTCGTCGCCTAAAGTCAGTGACTTCAATACCTCAGCACAGTCTTTTCGTCGCCCTAAGGCGCAGTGACTTCGTTGCCTCAGCACAGTCTCCTTGTCGCCCAAAAGTGTAGTGACTTTGTTGCCTCAGTAGAGTCAACTAATCGCCCTAAAGCGCAGTAATTTTGTTGCCTCAGCACAGCCTCCTCGTCACCCTAAAGCATAGTGTCTTTGTTGCCTCAGCACAGTCTGCTCGTCGCCCTAAAGCATATTGACTTAGTTTCCTCAGCATAGTGTCCTCGTCGCCCTAAAGCGCAGTGACTTCGTTGCCTCAGCACACTCCTCGTCACCCAAAAGTGCAGTGACTTTGTTGCCTCGGTACAGCCTTTTCGTCGCCCTAAAGTGGAGTGACTTTGTTGCCTCAGCACAGTCAACTCGTCGCCCTAAAGCACAGTGAATTCGTTGCCTCGGCATAGTCTCGTCATCGCCCAAAAGTGCAGTGACATTGAAGCCTTACCAAAAGCACGGCTCGTATAGACCACAAGTGTCATTATTCCACATGACTACTCTGGCATCTATATCTTTTCAGATATGATCCAATCTGTTTGTTTAAATCGTCACTTCTAAGATAAGAACGGAGTTTAATTCTGTTGATAGGTATAATATCTGATCTGTTTGTTTAAACTGTCGCTCCTAAAGATAGAAACAGAGTTTGTTCTGTTGACAAGGGCAATATCCAATCGATTTATTTAAATCACTGCCCCTATGATAGGGATAAAATTCGACTCAATGGATAGGAGCAAAACCCACTCGGCTTTATCTAATCAAGATTATCGAGCCATAAGCAATCGCTACGTGTCATTTATTCGGTTAAGTTGATAACCATCCCAGATCTTGATAGAAGAGAATCTCAGCATCTGCCACGGATCAGCTCAGCAGCAGCCCTCATCATGTAATTATAATAGATTCGTTTATATCTCCACGCGCAGCGCTGCTGTGCACAGAAAAACCCTATGCACATCGCATATGTGCTGATCTAATAGAAGGAGTTGGCCTCCAATAGAAAGATGGGCATATTCCTGATTAGCAACCCCGAGTACCACTCTCGAGCATCAGAATGTCAAAGCAAGTTCAAGCCATCGTCAGATCGTCATTGGAATAAAGGAGACGCTACAACGTTCGATCTCCACCATCAAACTTTCCTAGAAATTTTTGTACTTAAACCTCCTATTCAGGAGTCTTGTTTGTACTTTTTATACATTTGAATACAAAAGGTTTGTTTAATTTTTATCACGGCAAACAAGATGGCGACTCTGCTCAGGACTTCCTTTTCCTCTAACGAGAAGGTGGTGATGCAGTCTGACGATAACTTACTGGGGCTTCCCAAAGATGCTGGTCGTACATTTTGACTAGTAAGCTTTTGAAGACCTTCTCTCTAAAGAGAAGTCGAGCCCTTCAAAGCGGTTCATAAAATCGAAGAAGACTCGACGTACCTGGATGCCCAAGGACACTACGACGAGCAGAAAAATGGAGAAAGACGCTCCAAACCTTCCCGGACGGCGAAGCCCCAAAGAGGCCTCCACCCGCTGTTGTTGTACTGCCTCAGCCAACTTCAGCTGCCGAGAAGCGCAGCGAAGAGTGCAATTCCTTGGTCGCAAAACAGACGAAGGCGCAGCGTAAGAAGAATAGTGCAGCTACCAGCCACGTACAAAGACAGCTACACAGTATAGAACTTCTGTCTTTGACATAATTATGTATCCTTCAGAAGAACCTATGTTGGATTCTGAATGCTACACACCTTCTAGGGGTAGCGTGAAGAAATCCAAGGCAGCACGCCTTGTGCGATCAACGTACTATGCCAACATCCTTGTTGGATTCTAAGTGCCACGCACCTTCCATGGATAACACGAAGAAATCCTAGGCAGCAAACACCCTATGCGACCAAAGTGCTATGCCGACCACTCAGTTGGACTCTGAATACTACACACCTTCCAGGGGTAGTAAAAAGAAGTCTAAGACAACACGTGCCCTGCATGATCTCAACGTGCTATGCCAACAACTGACCAAAGGCCCGCGTTGACAATCACGTATGCAACAATGGAAATATATACAAAACTAGTTCGAGTGCTTCAATTCCTCAACCAATAAAACCCCTTTGTTACTTGAGTGCTCATGCACATGATTCAAGCTAGAAGGTACAAATTATGGGAACAGGCTCATACGAGCAGCTTTTCTGTGGGCATGAAGTGAGTCTGCCTCACCAGCAACCATCTAATTAGGAGTACCTAACCGTATCTCACGCGCATAAACTGAGAAAAGGGAAGCTACCTTCAGTCCGCTCATGCGCACAGCTTCCTTATATGCACAAAAGGAGTATAGAAGTGGAGACCTTCGATCTGTGTAAAGTGATTTCTCACAAATGTTAGGCGAAGAAGGATTCTGATGTACACAATTTAGCTGGCCCAAGGCACACCTGTGCCAAGATCACCATCAACTGTTGCTGCTACCAAACAGCAGCATCGCCACCTAAGAGACAGTCATCTTCCAAAGATTCGATCGATGGCATCTGTATATCAAAGACTCGACAAAGGATCGTTGAGTGAAGAAGAAGATGAACTCCTCCTTATGTCATGCAATACAGTGTAGGGTTCTCCATCTCTCATGAAGCTTGCCAAGAACCCTCCTGCCTCGGCCAACAAATCCAAAGGCCAACTTAGAGGCAACAGACCGACGATACCCAACACGAGTGTATTATATTACACCCACACTCAAGTCAAACTCTTGTCACGGGCTAGGGGTAGACAACCCTCTACCATCTATGGCAATCTTTCGTTCCAACTCGAGAAGAGATTGTATGGAACTGACACAGATGCCTCCGTAGGCGCAATCAACCAACAGGTTGAGGGTAGCAATTACAACGAGTCAAAAGGTAATCACAATCTACCTATCTATCCTCGGGATGACGAGACTCAGGTGTCTGAACCAGAGAGTGAAAGAATCACCATCCCTTCTATCTGTCCGCACTTGATGTGTTTTTTCATGGTCGAAGGTGACAACACAGAAAACAATGAGTGGTCAAATTATCAAAGACGTATAGAGGCCTTGGAGACAGGTCTGAATACGTTTAATGAGACTATACAGGCCTTGACTTCTGTAGTTCTGGAGATCAAGGACAAATTTATCCAACACTTTGCTCCAGTCAATTAAGACCCAGGAACAAATGGGAATCCAATGCACTTCCTCCTACACCAAGTCCCCTCTTAAACTAAACAATGCCACAGTCATCATCTACGATTTGGCCTACAATGTCAAATAACATGCATCCGGCTCTAAAGGAGTTGTATGCTCGCTTCAATGCCCGAGAAAAGCGAGAATCACTCCAAACGATGGGGGTTCGGCAACTATATCCTGCCAAATAGGATAATGTGATATATCTACCCAAGTACATGTAATGCCCCAGTCCCAAAATACTTAGGACTAGGTACGTATCCATGCCAGCTGCATACATACGAAGTATACTAATATATGGAAACTTCGTATGAATACATAAGCTATAAAATGCAGTAAACCAAGAGTAATCTAATCTCATCCACAATGAAGAATAAAGATATCATATAATCAACTATAATAAGTCTTTGTACAATACGTTGGGCGGAGACAAATCTACTACCAACAAGTAAGGAAAAATATACATAAAACTGAAATAAATTGGCGGGAGTAGCAAAGGAAGACCCAAGACACGTCATCTCCGAATGAATAGAGAAGATCGCGACCTCGTCTAGAACATCTGCAACATCACAGAAGCACACACCTGGAGAGATAACCAGGTCCTCAGAGGGACGTAACAAGATACATAAAGAACATGCCATAATAAACTGAATATATAATATGTCACAAACCGAAATAAGTGACATGACGACACAAGGTAATCTAACCGTACTACAGTGTTTATGCAGTTAAGAACAAACCTACAACGCAAGGGCACTCTGGCTTAGTAGCAGTAATCTCAGGTATGGCCCATCAAGATACTAGGGACCTCAAAGCATAACATTCATCGAATGTTAGAGGCCAGCAGTAAATCAGTATCAAAATCCAGGACCATATCTTCCGCGGAGATAACCGACAATAGGGAAGTGCATACTTGTTCCATACGTTAAGGAGCTGTTCTTCCCACCCAATATCTAATAGAGTCACATCCATGTCTCATATACCTCTACTAACTACCAAGTCTCTTAACATGCCTCTATTAGCAGTTAGCCCTAACACATTCGCATGGGTGATCAGCCCACAGACAAGAACATCTACATGCTACTCATCTCACACATCCTCATGGTACAACTGTGTCAAGATATATGCGATACACTATAGACGGTAGTCTCTTAACTCTAAGTCCACATGCAATCAAAGGATAATAACAAAGTATATCTAATATCACTCACCAAACAGCAAATCAAGAACGGTAAGAACTGGAAATAAATGAACATTGATATGTAATAAAATGCAACTGAATATAAACAGTATAATGTCAAGGTATCTTGCCTGAGGTTATGTGCAAAAGAGAATAATCTAGTAGCTCGAACAGACAAATAAACGAAGCAAGAAAAGCCAAATCCCGTAGATGACTCCGGATGCTACAACAAATATCACGAACGAGTTTGGAACATAAGATATGCCTAAAAAATGCCTGTCGAAAAGTTAAATTCTGGAACAGGGCAAAATCGTAATTTTGGGTCAAAACGATGTCCGTCGTTGGACCCGCTTTGCACCGAAATGTGAGCCAGAACCTACGATCTCTAAAGTCATCAAACTACCTGTCTACAAATTTATTTTCATGAGACAGACCCAACGGTATGTCCAATTTTGAATTCCGGTGGGCTGTGCACAAAAGCGTCCGTTGAGTGGGATTGTGGGCCCACCAAAATAGCGTCCCGATCAACGGTCTCAGAATCGGACCAAAATTGGCTCACAGGACCAGAAAAATATTTTGAGTCCAATGGCGCAAGTTTCATCGTGATATGATGAGTGTGCACAATGTTGTGACTTAATTTGCAACGGGTCGATAACCCCACGCACTGATTTCTAATGTCGTGACTTAATTTTCAGTTCCCACACGTCGACAACATCCATACACGCCTTTCGATACATATAGTATGCGACTACGTCACCCTGTTTGTCGGGGCGCACGCCGTATCGGGTGTTTTCCACTTTTTGAAAACAGAATTTACAATTTTTCGTGAAACTTTAACAACGTGTAACTTTTTACACACTAGATAAAAAGTGAATCCAGAAGGTGCGTTACAATTCCGGTTATGTTGTATTTGACTGTCTTTAATTAGTTTCTACAAAATCCTATGGTACAGAAAGAAAAGTGGCTAACCAGTTGGTGTTTTGAAACAGTTTTTAATATTCCAGAAAAGTGGTTTTTCTCCAACTTTGCCTCGATTTTTCGAGCAAGTTGGATGGGCATGTCGAAATCCACCTAGGGTATCTCGAAGAGGGTCATGTGGACTTTCTACACAAATTTACGGATCTAAAATCGGAGTAGAATTGACAGAGAAATTGATCGGGAAAGTGGGATACCTTAAAGTGGAAATCTGTGGTTTTATTGTTGTTGTTGTTGTCGATGGTTCTTTTGTCTTCTTCGCGAGCACGGCTTCGCCATGGTGCGTCCGAGCTTTGCCATGGAGTGGGGAGGAGGAAGGAGGAGAGAGGATTTAGATGAGAAGAAATTAGGGTTTGAAAGGAGATTTGGAGTTAACTAATATATGCGTATATATATATATATATATATATATATATATATATATATATATATATATATATATATATGCCAAGGAGCAAAAGGGGTTCGGCCTCCATGGTTACTGCTACTTGCCCCTTTAAATGGTGGGGTGCGGCTCCATGCTTCTGTTGTTCCTTACTAAGGGTGTGGGGGGGCGCATAGCATGGTATTGCTGTTGCTTTGGAACAAATTGGGCGGCCATGCTATTACTATTATTTTATTTTATTTTATTTTATTTATTCAATCAATCTTCAATATATATATGTGTGTGTGTGTGTGTGTGTGTGTGTGTGTGTGTGTGTGTGTGTGTGTGCGCGTGCGTGTGTATATCCATAAATACACAAAAAATCTATTTAAAATCCAAATACCATTTAAAAGTCAACTATCCAATTATTTAATATATTTGAGCATATCTACATATATATAAATTCAATCCTTAATAAATCAACACAAAATAGTAATAATATTTAAATAGGAAAACATGTTTATTAACTTTTCGCAAAATAAATTTTAATAATAATAAATTAATAAAATCTTTTAAATGGGTGAACTTATACCGCACACCCTATCAGGGTCCAAAAATAGTAAAATTTTATAAAATATTATTCTATTAATAAAATATAAATTTTTGTACCCAAAGTCAATAAATAATCAACAAGTTCTAAAAGTAATTTAAAAATATTTGTACATACACAAAATATTCCTATATGGCCACCTTAGTCACCCCACATGCTCACATGGGCTTAAATTTGGTTCGGGCCCTGTTCGGACTGAATTGGCCAAACCGGGTCATAAAAAAAAACCATAAATTGTATAAATTCATTTTAAGTCTAATAAAATAAAAAAATAATTAAAAAAATAAGGGTTTTACATCCTACCCAACTTACAAGAATTTTGTCCTCAAAATTTAGGAATAATAGGATAGATTGGGTTGGGGGGGGATAGGAAGAGTTCGTCAATACCAAAATATAATTAAATTTTGGCGGAGACGATAAAACGGGGTTCAACACCACCATGCAATAGAAAATTGTGGAGTCGATATATACAAAAATATATCATGGTTATGGAATTGAATAAGGATCGCTAGAGAAGGTAACAAAATTTTGAATATCCAATTTTGAGGACAGTAAGGAATTGAGTAGACCAAAGAGAATAAATTAGACATTTAGGAAATGTGATCCCTTCAGGGAGAACTGGATACTAATCGTCTTGGTCGAGGGTTTGATTAAGTAATGATTAGAATCACTCTCGTGCGCTCAAGTGGGGTTGGAAGGGCACAATGAAATTTCTAGGATTGAGGAGAAGAAGAGTTTAAGGTGTGGATATAGCCACATGAGTTGGTCGGTGGCTATCTAAATTCGTGTTGAAATAACTGATAGGAAAACGAAAGGTGATATCTTGCATCTATCTACTATGCACAGTGCCTAGTCTTTCTAATATAAGTAAAGTAAAATAATAAAGAGTTCAATGACGATGCTATCGAGTATGAATACATGGTTCATATGTGACGGAAATAATTCAAATGAGAGTTGTTAATACTGTCGCGGATGAGACTCTAAGGCAAGTTTACTATGTCTCCATCCACGTAGAATAATATGTGATAAGCGAACCAAAGTACAATAGGTTGATCAGACCATCATGCACCGGTTCTGATTAGACAATATGTTAGTGGGTGCACCAAATAAAATATATCATGATCAAGCTTGATAATGAAATAAGCTTGCAAAACTAAAGCTACATTAGCAGCATGGAATAGTCAAAATATGAGCAAGGGAGGTACTGATGAAGGAAATTTTAAATAGTTCAAAATCTTTTATAATCAATGCTCGCCCGAAGTTTGGACCTATACAGTTGTCCTAGTGTTTCTTCATTTATGGCTTGGTAGACTAGATAAGGTAGGGTCCTCTGAATTTATAGTCTAAGTGAACTTACCAATGTGGTTCACAAGGAAAAAGGTTTGTTAGGGGGTGAGGTATTCTACCAAACTTACAAGAGTTAAACTAATAGTATCATGGGACAATGGGTCTAGCAATCAAGATAAAGTACAAATTTAAGCATTTAAGGAATTTAGTAGAACACAATCACATATCGGGTTGAAAGAATTGAGTCGAGGTTGAATCCCTATCCGTGGTCGAAAAATATATCGGTATCATGGTAAAGATTATAGTTTGGCCATTTTGACCATAAGGTCATATCAAGAAACAGAGTACAAGGAGATGGGTTTTGGTGGGACATGATATATCTACATGAAGGTGGGCTTTCTAGGTCTTACATATGAAATTTATTGGAAGGAAAAGTCTAGTGTTGTGCTCCAAACATCCAAGTCACGGTAAGGGACGCCAAAAGATCAAAAATAGAAAGTGGGAGTTCACGAGGTGATAATTAATGCACAAAATAAAGAAGATCAAGTTAAAGCATGAAATAAAATTAATTAAGGAATCCAGTAAAAATAATTCAGGAACACACTTCCGGAGAGAAGATAGTTTCCTAGATGAATATATTTAAGGAACCATTAAATTATTCAAATTACAAGTGGGTTAGAAGGTCACAATTAAAAGATCTAGAATTGAAGGAAGGTCGAGTAAGCCGAGGTAGAAATACAGTCACATAGCTGGGTAGATGACTAACAACACTTGTGTATATACTACTATCATGGTCATAGGTGACATGGCAATTAGTGTGGAATACTCAGTAGGGTTATCATGGGGCCTATCATTAAAATTTAACTCAAGTATCCTCCAAAAGTTTCAAAATTAAACTTTCAAAAATAAACCACCAAAATTTGTATTTACTCCAAGCCGTTCAAATTAATCATAAAAATTTAAATCACTCTCATAAATCTCAAAGCAAAATTTTATCACGTTACTACTAACATTTTCCAAAATTAACGTTTAAATTCAACTATTTAACTCAAGAGTTCATAATTTACGAATCCATAAAATTTCACAATCAATCAAAAATTTAACACTCTAAAAATTTCAAAAACTCATATAAAACTCTTAGCATAAAAAGCAATCTCATAAATTAAGCTCAATGCTCTCATCAATTTTAACTTATATTCATGCTAAGTTATTCCAACAAAATCACAACTTTTAAATGGTAACTTCCTTTAAGCAATCAAAATAACTTTCCATCACATCCTTCGAAATTCTCCCAAAATTTTTTAATATTAGCAATCCCACATTAAACTAAATTTTCAAATAATCTTATGAGTCAAAATATTTTTTTTACCAAAAATCTAAATAGATTTGTAAATCCTCAATCATAAGACACCATTTAAATAAAATTTTCTCAAAATCGTTTTCATAACTTTCAAATATTTTAAACCAAAATTCACCGTCATTACTTACACTTAAAATTCAAAATTTACTAAACACGAAAATCGCAAGTTGTACAACTCAAATTTAAATAATCCTATGGCTATTTTTAAAAGCTAAGATCATTTTCAAACCAAATTTATAACTGTTCAAAGGTGTATAACTATAATACAAAAATAAACATCAAAACTCAAAAATTAAATAAATTTTATATTTGTTCAAAGATGTATATCTATCACCCAAACTCATAACTATCAAAACTCGAAAAGCAAATCAATTTTATACTTGTACAGGATGTATAACAATCATAATATCAAATCTTGAAAATCATCAATTTCTTAAACCAGGTATGAAATTCTATAAATCCTCTGGTGTTTACTATTTAGAAATCTCAAGGTTAAAACTTTCCGTGGCAATATCTTACTTTACAAATTACTAATCATTAAATAACATTTTTAAATTTTTTTTTTTTACTCAATTAGAGTCTTAAATGTGTTCCAATTGCCAATATAACCATTCTAGCCATGTGTTTGACCTATGAGCATATACTAGTGTAGTCATCTTTCTAGTTGACACTAAGCACGAAAATAAGAATCAACGGTAGAAAGGAATCAAGCAAGATGCAATTCAAGAAAGTCGAACGAGAGTCCGGAATTTAAAGCCAAGGGTAGAGGTCAAGCTGTATGGATGAGATTCCTAGATTCTAATCCTATGTTGCAGGCTCACACCGGTATAATTACGTAACCGAAGTGACAAACTCAAACTGAATGGGCCACCAAAAAACATGTAACGCCCCAATACCAAAATACTTAGGACTAGGTACGTATCTATGCCAGCTGCATACATACGAAGTATACTCCAATATATGGAAACTTCGTATGAATACATAAGCTGTAAAATGCAGTAAACCAAGAGTAATCTAATCTCATCCACAATAAAGAATAAAGATATCATATAATCAACTATAATAAGTCTTTGTACAATACGTTGGGCGGAGACAAATCCAGTACCAATAAGTAAGGAAAAATATACATAAAACTGAAATGAATTGGCGGGAGTAGCAAAGGAAGACCCAAGATACGTCATCTCCGAATGAATAGAGAGATCGCGACCTCGGCTAGAACACCTGCAATATCACAGAAGCACACACACCTGGAGAGATAACTAGGTCCTCAGAGGGACGTACAAGATACATAAAGAACATGCCATAATAAACTGAATATATAATATGTCACAAACCGAAATAAGTGACATGACGACACAAGGTAATCTAACCGTACTACAATGTTTATGCAGTTAAGAACAAACCTCCAACGCATGGGCACTCTGGCTCAGTAGCAGTAATCTCAGGTGTGGTCCATCAGGATACCAGGGACCTCAAAGTATAACATTCATCGAATGTCAGAGGCCAGCAGTAAATCAGTATCAGGATCCAGGACTGTATCTTCCGCGGAGATAACCGGCAATAGGGAAGTGCATACTTGGCCCATACGTTAAGAAACTGTTTTTCCCATCCAATGTCTAATAGAGTCACATCCATGTCTCATATACCTATACTAACTGCCAAGTCTCCTAACATGCCTCTATTAGCAGTTAGCCCTAACGCATGCGCAGGGGATCAGCCCACACACAAGAACATCTACATGCTACTCATCTCACACATCCTCGTGGTACAACTGTGTCAAGGTATATGAGATACACTACAGACGGTAGTCTCCTAACTCTAAGTCCACATGCAATCAAAGGATAATAACAAAGTATATCTAATATCACTGAGCAGACAGTAAATCAAGAACGGTAAGAACTTGAAATAAATGAACAGTGATATGTATAAAATGCAACTGAATATAAACAGTATAATGGCAAGGTATCTTGTCTGAGGTTATGTGGAAAAGAGAATAATCCAGTAGCTCGAATAGACAAATAAACGAAGCAAAAAAAGCCAAATCCTGCAGATGAATTCGGATGCTGCAACAAATATCACGAACAAGTTTGGAATATAAGATATGCCTAGGAAACGCCTGTCCAAAAGTTAAATTCTAGAACAGGGGCAAAATTGTAATTTCAGGTCAAAACGATGTCCGCCGTTAGACCCATTTTGCACCGAAATATGTGCCAAAATCTACAGTCTCTAAAGTCGTCAAACTACATGTATAAGGATTTGTTTTGATGAGACAAACCCAACGGTATGTCCAATTTTGGATTCCGGTGGGCTGTGCACAAAATCGTCCGTTGAGTAGGATTGTGGGCCCGCCAAAATAGTGTCCCGATCAACGGTCTCAGAATCAGACCAAACATGGCTCACAGGACCAAAAAAATATTTTGAGTCTAATGGCGCAAGTTTATCGCGATATGATAAGTGTGCAGAAAGTCGTGACTTAATTTACAAAGGGTCGATACGGATGTATCTCGACGGTTACGCACTGATTTCGTCGCGCATATGCAACAAAATCGGATTCCGTCAGTTCCCACACGTCGACAACATTCATACACGCCTTTCGATGCATATAGTGTGCGACCACGTCGCACGGTTTGTCGGGGCGCATGCTGTATCGGGTGTTTTCCAACTTTTTGAAAACAGAATTTATAATTTTTCGTAAAACATTAAAACGTGTAACTTTTACACACTAGATGAAAAATGAATCCAGAAAGTGCGTTACAATCCCGGTTATGTTGTCTTTGACTGTCTTTAATTAGTTTCTACAAAATTTTATTGTACAGAAAGAAAAGTGGCCGACAAGTTGGTGTTTTGAAATAGTTTTTAATATTCCAGAAAAGTGGTTTTTCTCCAACTTCATCTCGATTTTTCGAGCAAGTTGGACGGGCACGTCGAAATCCACCTAGGGGATCTCGAAGAAGGTCATGTGGACTTTCTACACGAATTAATGGATCTAAAATCAGAGTAGAATTGACAAAGAAATTGATCGGAAAAGTGGAATACCTTAAAGTGGGAATCTGTGGTTTTATTGTTGTTGTTGTTGTCGATGGTTCCTTTGTCTTCTTCGCGAGCACGGCTTCGCCATGGTGCGTCTGAGATTTGCCATGGAGTGGGGAGGAGAAAAGAGGAGAGAAGATTTATATGAGAAGAAATTAGGGTTTGAAAGGAGATTTGGAGTTAACAATATATGCGTATATATATATATGCCAAGGAGCAAAAGGGGTTCGACCTCCATGGTTACTGCTACTTGCCCATTTAAATGGTGGAGTGCGGCTCCATGCTGTTGTTGTTCCTTACTTATAAGTGTGGGGGGGGGGAGGCGCATAGCATGGTATTGCTGTTGCTTTGGAACAAAGTTGGCGGCCATGCTATTACTATTTTTTTTATTCAATCCATCTTCAATATATATATAATTATATATATATATCCGTAAATACACAAAAAATCTATTTAAAATCCAAATACCATTTAAAAGTCAACTATCCAATTATTTAATATTTGAGCATATCTACATATATAAATTCAATCCTTAATAAATCAACTCAAAATAGTAATAATATTAAATAGGAAAACATGTTTATTAACTCTTCGCAAAATAAATTTTAATAATAATAAATTAATAAAATCTTTTCAATGGGTGAACTTATACCGCACACCCTATCAGGGTCCAAAAATAGTAAAATTTTGTAAACTATTATTTTATTAATAAAATATAAATTTTTGTATCCAAAGTCAATAAAATTCAACAAGTTCTAAAGTAATTTAAAAATATTTGTACATACACAAAATATTCCTATATGGCCACCTTAGTCACCCCACATGCTCACATGGGCTTAAATTTGGTTCGGGCCCTGTTCGGACTGAATTGGCCAAACCGGGTCATCAAAAAAAAAACCATAAATTGTATAAATTCATTTTAAGTCTAATAAAAAAAAAATAATTAAAAAAAATAGGGGTTTATAGTACAAGTCGTAGATGCTTGTGCGATTCGATGCAAAAGGGTCTCCTCGTCGATACCGGAGGTACTTCGCCTCAGTAATTGGCCATCTGCCAAAACGATGCTCTGCTCACGAATTATTCGTAGGGATGTTGCAGCGGTAGCCTATAAATGGTTTTGTAGTCCCTCCAGCAACTGCAACTTGTCATTCGACGATTTGAAATATCTCTTCCTTGCTTGGTCCTATAAAGGAGGAATGAACATGATGATGTCTACTCTCATGGACATTGTCCAGAAGGAGAAAAAAACCGTATGTGCTTATATCGAGCACTTTCGTCAGGAAGCTCTGAGGTTATCACCTGGTGTGCCCGAACCCGTGCTTATGGACTCGTGCCAAAAATATGCTTCCCACAATCAAGTTGTCGTACAGTGCTCCGTGCATTGAGTGGACACCATTCATCACCGAGGTGAATGTAGCAGAAAAGGCTCAGAAGGCGCAACTGCTTGGATTGAGTTTCCCCTCACTCGAAGATAAAGGGAAGCGTTAATCTAGAAATACTCCTATCCCCATGTCACTACCACTTTCTAGCTTGGGGGTATTTTGGTCATTTTTGAAATTTTGTGAATTATTTGGAATTGTTATTTATTTTTAGACTTATTATAATTAATATGATCTTTGGTGATTTTGGTGATTTTTAGGATAATTGATTTGGGCCTATAGTTGACTTTGACTTGTGTTGGCTAGAAGACTAACCTAGTGACTAATCTAGGTTATGGCCACTTAGTTAGGTTAAGTAACCTTGGTTTGACCTAATTTAATGAGGTTTAAGTCATTAGAACTAGTTAGGAGTGATTTGGAGTTGTTTAAGCTAATATGACTTAAAACTTCATAAGTCATGACTTATGGTTCTAACCATTTAATAAAACCACTTAGCCATAGCCTATAGGACTTGGCCCAAAGCCCAATTTAGCAACCCTAACATTTTGTCCAGCCAACCTAGGGATTCCCCCACTATTTAATGCCTCCCAAATCTAGGGCTAGCCTCTTCCTTAGGAATTTATTGCAAGAGAAGAAAGAGGTGAGCTCCCATCTTTAGAAATTCATAATAAATCCATTTTTCCTCCTTTTTAATCCAAACAAGTTGCAATAGTTTCTAATTATTGTTTTCTTGCTGTTGGAATTGTTTGTTCTCAGTTTTCTAACAATTTGGAGGAGTTTCACCATCAAGGAGAACATCACTCATTAAAGCTTTTGAGGGTTTTGATACATAGAGGTAACTTCTTATTCTCACCATAGAATCCTGAGATTTTGCATCAATAGGGAGCCCTAGACCTAACCTAATAGTAGGAATAGGAAACCCTAGGTTTTCGTGTCCTTTCGTGTCCAAACTGGACACGTATTAATACCTATTTCTTTGTGTTTGATGAAATACCACTGTGGATTATTTTGTATTATTTTCGAATAATGTCTGAATGGAAAATCATGTTTTGATGTCGCTTACACGATTCTGAATTACTGGGGTGGTTTCGAGTCGTGTCCGAGTCGCTATGGACTCGCGGACACGGCTCCGCGTGCGGCCTGGCGGATCCCTGCTATCGGGGTCCCTACAGGACACGACACAGCGTGCCCTGACATGAAACTTCGTGGGGAGCTTGGGGCACTCTCTGTCATCACGTTCCCCAAGTTTCGTGGGACGTCGTGCACTGGTTGATGAGAAATCGACCGTGCACGGGTTTTTCCCTGACTGTGCGCACTGTGTAAACACGCACTGACACGGCCCTACAACTCTGGACACGACACGTATTAACACGATGCAGACACATGAACACGAGCACCTATACCTAGACTAGGTGGGGATACGAGCACGAGGCTTGGGAAGACCTGGTCGGGTGCACGACATACGTGCACACCCGCATGAGACTGCCCAAGTCTGCTGTATCTAGTTTACCCGATTTTGGGTTTGTTGTACTGGACACGTTTGTGTCCACTTTAGTGGACACAAACCACTTGTGTGACACATGGGTAATGTGGTTATGCTGTACCAACCATTAGATTGGTGTTTTAATTGGGATTGTGATGAAATCCCCTCTTTCCTATTTTTTTTCCTGATACTTGGAAACATGAGAATCCCAGTTTATATATGTTGAACTTGCCATCAATTTTAGACCTATTTAAGGCTGTTACATATTGGTTTTAGCTCCTAAATCCTTTCTCCTATATGTAGTCTAGATATGGTATAAATTTGGGGTGAATTGCATTGAGGATTGGGATCGAAATGTGGTTGTATATTGATTGGGACCAACTGTCATAGCAGGACTATTTCCTGCATTTCCAGTTCTTGGACGAACTTTGGCAATTTTATTAAACCCTAAATTATACTGTTAGTTATAGGTTTAAGTCTCTAAATTAGTTCCTCTATATGTAGTCCAACTGTGTGTTTGATTATGGGATTATTTGATTGTTATTTGAAGTCCTATGGGGTTTTATATTAGTAGGCCCAACTGTCAACTGGGATGTTGGTACACATGATTTGGTTTCCCTTCTACCTCTGTAATTTGAACTGTGGGACTGGGTTAGAATTCCAGTTTTTTTTCCCATCCACTGTCACTCTCTCATCTCACACAACTGTTACTTCCTCACACTCTTCACAGTTTTCCCTCTCACTTCACTCATACAATTATCATCTCACATACACACACGCACCTTCCTCTCTCTCTTTACTGTCCTATGTTATTTCCTAGTTCACTCCCTCATGGACACACACACACACAGTCACTCACACCACTGTACCCCCCTACACACACACATGGTATTTCTGTCCCTCCCTCACTGTTTCACACATATATCACTTTACACACACATTTGCCGCTCTCACCCTCACACACTTTTTACCTTCACATCACTCTACACACACACTCATACACTTGGAAACTTACACTAGTGTCCCTCTCTATACACATGTGTATATGTATGTAGGTGGACACATAAGTTGTATGGCATCCTCATTAGTCTATAGGTTGTATTCTAAGTTATTTCTATATACATATATGTAATATATATTTTCTCCTGTAGATGTGTGATTATATATATATATTATATATGTAGGCATATGGATACGCTATATGTATATAGGGATATTCATATACTTTCATATGTGATGATGGTGTAGGTGCATTTGTGCATTTGTGCTTTTGGCCTATGGTGTGTCTATTAGACTAGTGGGCCAAGAATTGATTTGTGTAGTCTAGTTAGACTTAGAAATGGCTTGTTAGACCTAGATTAGACTAGTTGACTTAGGTTTAACTTGGTTGACCTAGTTTGACTTCTAGGGTTGATCAGAGTTGACCAGAGTTGACCAAGAGTTGACTTTGGTCAAGATTGACCTAGATTCATGTAGTATTCATCGTAGTGTATCTTATTACTATTCTGGACTTGTTGTGACTTGGCTGTTCTAATAGGAGCCAAACACCACTCCTTGGACAGTACTTTTCAGTTGGACACTCAGATACCAGGCGAGTACATTCTCTGATCATTTATATCATGTTTAGGATTATATTTCCTGCTTTAGACTATCTTACTTGATGCTGACACGTTGGTAACACGGATTGGTACTATATGGATCCCTTCATGAGATGTTATCCCTCTCGGGAGCATCAGATACTTTTGTCATGTGTGTTTCACTTACATCACGTATCATATGCTTCTATCATGAATCTTCGGGAATCAGCTAGTGACTCATGTACCCTCATGATTACCGAGCCTTCACGAATCAATTCATGAATCACCCTTTATGGGCAACGTAGTATAATCATTAATCTTAACGTAGTGTAATCATGAATCAATTTCCAGTAGTGTAATCATGAATCAGTCCCTAGCCATTCACATGTTTATGCAGTACTCTGAATCACTATCACTGTCTCTATATATATATATATCATAGATATTTACTTACAGTCTCTCCTTTTACATTATGCTATTTCTTCAGATCCTGTATTTTATTCTCTAGCATGATTATATTTCCTTTTCTGCTATGACTTGTTGAGATGTTTTGTACTCGCTCCGTCCTGACTGGACCTGTTGAAATATTACAGAGGATGAGGACGAGGCTGGCTGTCCTACCTATTACGGTGTTACATTAGATGAGTGCTTGGACCTGGACCAGCAGCAGGTCCCACTAGGTGTGGATGACTCACCTTTAGACTAGGATGCTTTATTTCAGTATTTCATGGATGATTGTACTTATTGATACTTGGGATCTGGGATTTGTTTTATCTTAGACACTTAGACTTTCTGATGTACTTGGGATTTCCTTTCACTTCAGCAGTTTCATTTATCTATCTATCAGCTATGTTATCATCTGTTTTTCCTTGAGTTTTATATCATATCGTGCTTCTTCTTCCTTAGTTGTGATTGAGTCTATTTTTATCATTTCACCCCCATTCGGGGAGTATAAACTGTTTAAGCTTTATATTGCTAGATGTTGTGACCTAGGACAGCGTACTACCGCCGACACTGCGGCGTAGGCTGGACGTACCTACGCCTCGTGCCCTAACTCTAGGGTGCAGGTCGTGACACGTTTTTAGTGGTGGCCCATGCAGGTCCGAGATTAGAAGTGTAGTGGTATTCGAATTAGAGTATCACTACAGCCTGCAGTAGGATATAGGACAATATTTCTTTTTGGTACTCAATCACATTAGGAAAAATTCTTTTATTGCCATCTAAATCCTTATTTTCAGCTGATCCTTTGAATTTTAATTGTCCGCCTTTGTTATATCGCTTCTTTCTCAGAAATTGATACTCTTGTTTATCTATTTTCAGGATGGTAGAGACTTGTTCGCAGCGTACCATTCATGAGGATGCTATGGAGGGGACTGCTACCTTCCAGCCAGTACAACAGGGCCAGGGGACTGCAGCTCCTGCCACCTTTACTCGTATTGAGGCCCCGGCAGCAGCAGCAGGGGGTATGCTTCTCCCGGCAGGGAGGCAGGGCCCAGTTCTCCCAGAGGATCCTTACTAGCAGCCACCTCCAGGGACAGTAGACGCAGTGCAGCTGCTAGCCTTCTTCAGGCAGTACATGGAGGGTCAGCAGACCCAGCAGCAGAGGCAGATAGCAGGGCTCACTCGAGGCATTGAGCTGGCAGTGACAGCAGTGGAGAGAGTCATAGTTCAGCCAGCGACAGCCCTGCAGCCACACCAGCCGCGGGAGAAGGGCATCCAGGACTTCCAAAAGATGCACCCGAGAGATTTCCGGGGGACAGAGGGGATCCTGTACGCCGATGAGTGGATCGAGAATATGGAGGAGATCTTTAGGCTGGCTGAGATTTCGACGAGGCTCCAGATAGAGACAGCGGCCAGCATGATAGGATCTGGCCCGAACTTGGTACCAGACCGACCCGAGGGTCGACACAGCAGGACAGACTTGGGCAGCATTCAAGAAGCTGTTCAAGGAGAAGTTCTTTTCGGACGCAGCACTGGGAGCCCTCGAGACCCAGTTCGAGGCCCTGGTCCAGGGGAGCCAGTCCGTGGAGGAGTACGCATGAGAGTTCTGTCGCTTGAGCAGATTTATGGATGACTTGTCCGAGACGACAAAGGCCCGGAGGTTCCGGAAGGGCTTGGTAAAGGAGGTCAAGTCCTACACCAAGAACGCCCGCAGTGCTACATTTGAGGAGATCCTGGTGGACGCACTAGCTGCAGAGGATGATCTTGAGCTTAGGCTCAAGAGGGGGCGAGACTCCCAAGGAGGCAGCAGTAGCGGAGGACCGGCCAAGAGGCCGCACTTTCAGCAGCAGCAGCACCAGCAGCAGAGGTTCCAGCCGCAGCAGTTTCAGCAGACGAGGCATCAGCCAGTGCAGCATCAGCAGCAGGGTACAGCAGCCGAGGCAGCAGGCCACCCCTTGTACTTATTGCAAGAAGCCAGGGCATGGATGGAACGAGTGTAGGAAGAGGCTAGGCAGGTGCCTACTCTGTGGGGCAGCAGACCATCAGCTGAGGGAGTGCCCTATGTACTCGGGACGAGGAGGAGCAGGAGCAGGAGCCAAGGCACCAGGGGGACCGCAGAAGGGACCGTTACCGACTCAGCAGCAACGGTTTGTGCAGCACCAGCAGCAGGCCAGGGAGGCCAGCAGGGGCGAGCTTTCGCCATGGCAGCTGAGAATACAGAGGCGATAGGAGAGCTGATCGCAAGTTCGGTTCTTCTCGACTCCAGTCCAGCTTTTGCATTATTCGATTCCGGTGCTTCGCATAGTTTCATATCAGTATCTTTTGCGGTTAGACACGGTATCATAGCTGAATCGTTGCCTAGGACTTACAAGATCACGACCGGGGGTGGCATTATCCTCGTGCGTGATGTTTGTAAGGGTCGGAGAGTAGTTTTGGGAGGCCGTGAGTTGGAGGTGAGCCTGCTCGTAATGCCATTGCCGAACTACGATATAGTACTAGGCATGGATTGGTTGAGCAGGCACCACGCCAGCATTGATTGCAGAGGGGGTAGAGTTCTTTTCAGAGCGCCGGAGGAGCCAGAGTTCGAGTACTCCAGACGTCAGACGGAGCAGAGCAGCGGAGTCTTCTGTGGAGTCTCGGTGAAGGAGCAGACGATTCCACACCCCTTGATAG
This sequence comes from Iris pallida, assembly GCA_029216955.1. NCBI lineage: Eukaryota > Viridiplantae > Streptophyta > Magnoliopsida > Asparagales > Iridaceae > Iris > Iris pallida. Next base: position 19,952 of record JANAVB010034784.1, on the reverse strand, counting down.
CAGAGTATGGATGTTTTCCCAGAGGAGTTGCCGGGATTGCCACCAGACAGAGACATAGAGTTCTCGATAGACTTGGTTCCAGGAGCGGAACCCATCTCTCAGCATGTCTATGGGTGAACAACAGCGAGCTGGTGGAGCTGAAGAAGCAAGTGGATGAGCTGCAGGACAAGGGCTTCATCCGCTCGAGTTTGTCGCCATGGGGTACACCAGTGTTGTTTGTGCCAAAGAAGGATGGGTCAGTACGGATGTGTATTGACTACAGGGCACTCAACAACCTCACGATCAAGAACAAATACCCACTGCCGCGGATCGACGATCTATTTGACCAGTTGAGCGGAGCTCGGGTATTTTCCAAGATTGATCTGAGGTCGGGATATCACCAGGTGAAGGTGAAGGGGGATGATATTCCCAAGACCGCTTTCAGGATGCGGTACGGGCAGTTCGAGTTTTTGGTTATGCCGTTTGGGCTAACCAATGCAACAGCAGTGTTTATGAACCTTATGAACAAGGTGTTCCACCAATATCTGGATCAGTTTGTGGTGGTATTTATAGACGATATCTTGATATATTCCAAGACTGAGGAGGAGCACGAGGAGCAGCTGCGGATAGTGCTGGAGATTCTCAGGAAGGAGCAGCTTTATGGAAAACTCTCCAAGTGTAAGTTTTTCTTGGACCGGATGGACTTGTTGGGGCACGTTGTGACTGGAGATGGTATCTCAGTTGACCCCAAGAAGATTGTAGCAGTCGAGGCATGGGCAGCGTCGACTTCAGTTGCAGAGATCAGGAGTTTCCTGGGCTGGCAGGATATTATCGGAGATTTGTGCAGGATTTCTCCCGGGTTGCAGAGCCGTTGACACGGTTGACCCGGAAGGATACTGAGTATGTTTGGTCAGAGGAGTGTTAGGCAGCTTTTGATGAGTTGAAGAAGAAACGGCTTACGACAGCTCTGATTCTGACTATGCCTTCAGGATCAGGAGGTTTCACTATTTATAGTGACGCTTCAGGAAAGGGGCTGGGTTATGTGTTACAGCAGCACGGGAAGGTGATTGCCTATGCTTCCAGGCAATTGTGTCCCCATGAGAAGAACTACCCTACCCACGACCTGGAGCTGGCAGCGGTAATATTTGCTCTGAAGCTGTGGAAGCATTATCAGTATGGTGAGAGGGTGGAGATCTTCACAGATCACAAGAGCTTAAAGTATGTGTTCACTCAGAAGGAGTTGAACATGAGGCAGCACAGATGGTTGGAGTTGATGAAGGACTTCGACATTGCACTGCAGTATCATCCAGGGAAGGCCAACGTGGTTGCCGATGCCTTGAGTAGGTATCCGACAGCCATGTGTTTGACCATGGATCGGCATTTGCTTGCCGACTTGGAGAGCCTTGGATTGAGGTGATCGTGCCCGGAGTGCAGATGCAGCTATGGGGGATGCAGATTCAGTCAGATTTGGTGGAGAGGATCAAGTCGGCTCAGTTTGAGGACGTTGCTCTGCGGTGTCTCCGAGAGCAGGTTCGAGCAGGATTGCTGGAGGGCGAGTTTTCTCTTGCAGAGGATGGTGCCTTGAGGCACGGTTCCAGGTTATGTGTGCCTAGTGGAGATCTCAGATAGCAGGTTATGCAGGAGGCCCACAGATCTCAGTACTCTATACACCCGGGTGCCAACAAGATGTACCGAGATCTGAGTGAGCATGTTTGGTGGTCAGGAATGAAGCGGGAGGTGGCTCGCTTCGTGGCTAGATGATTGGTCTGTCAGCAGGTCAAGACAAAGAGGCAGAGACCCGGTAGATTGTTGCAGCCGCTGTCCATTCCCGAGTGGAAATGGGAGCATATCACGATGGACTTCGTTTCAGGATTGCCGCGTACTCCAGGAGGGAAAGATGCGATTTGGGTCATCGTTGACAGGTTGACCAAATCGGTCCACTTTTTGCCATTCAAGGTGGGTACGTCTACAGAGAGGCTGGCGGAGATGTATATGCGGCAGATAGTTAGGATTTACGGATTTCTGGTCAGCATCGTTTTAGATCGGGATAGCCATTTTACTTTCCATTTCTGGAGGAGTCTGCAGACCAGCTTGGGCACTCAGCTCAAGTTTAGTACTGCATACCACCCCAGACGGACGGACAGTCAGAGCGGACTATTCAGACCCTTGAGGATATGCTGCGAACGTTCGTCCTGGACTTTAGAGGTTCCTGGGAGGATCATTTCATCTGGTGGAGTTTGCCTACAACAATAGTTTCCAGGCCCGCATTGAGATGTCACCTTTCGAGGCTCTGTACGGGCGTAGGTGCCGTACACCCTTATCCTGGGATGATGTTGGTGAGCGAGCTTTACTGGGGCCAGAGATGGTTGTTGATATGGCTGAGAAGGTGATGCTCATCAGGGACAAACTTCGCATGGTGCAGGACAGACATCGGCACTGGGCCGATAGCCACCGGAGGCCCTTGGAGTTTAAGGTACAGATTAGAGTAGGATTAGATTTAGGTTTCCTTGTTTGTGATTTTTTGATCATGTTGTTTATTATAATTAATTGAGACCTTGCTTGTGATTAGGTCGGAGACCAGGTTTTCTTGAGGATATCTCCGACTCGTGGTACGATACGTTTCGGTGGAGGCGGGAAGCTTAGCCCGCGCTTCATCGGCCCTTTCGTTATCAGGGAGAGTCGGTGACGTTGCATACAGGCTAGACTTGCCGCCTGTACTAGTGGGGGTCCACAACGTATTTCATGTATCACAGTTGAGGCGGTACGTGGCTGACCCTAGCCATGTGCTCGATCATTCAGAGATAGAGGTTGGGCCTTCTCTCAGCTATCCAGAGCAGCCAGTGGAGATTCTGGATCGACAGGAGAAGGTTCTGAGGAACCAGGTGATACCCTTGGTACGCGTCGCATGGAGGCATCATTCTCCAAGAGAGTCGACCTGGGAGCAGGAGGATGAGATGTGCGAGCGGTACCCCTCTTTTTGGACCTTGAGGTATACTTTTCTTTCCTTCTCAGCAGTTTAGTTTCGCCTTTAATTTCGAGGACGAAATTATTTTAAGGAGGGTAGATTTGTCACTACCACTTTTCTAGCTTGGGGGTATTTTGGTCATTTTTGAAATTTTGTGAATTATTTGGAATTATTATTTATTATTTAGATTTATAATTAATATGTTTTGGTGATTTTTTGATGATTTTTGGTGATTTTTAGGATAATTGATTTGGGCCTATAGTTGACTTTGACTTGTGTTGACTAGAAGACTAACCTAGTGACTAATCTAGGTTATGGCCACTTAGTTAGGTTAAGTAACCTTGATTTGACCTAATTTAATGAGGTTTAAGTTATTGGAACTAGTTAGGAGTGATTTGGAGTTGTTTAGGCTAATATGACTTAAAACTTCTAATCATGACTTATGGTTCTAACCATTTAATAAAACCACTTAGCCATAGCCTATAGGACTTGGCCCAAAGCCCAATTTAGCAACCCTAACATTTTGTCCAGCCAACCTAGGGATTCCCCCACTATTTAATGCCTCCCAAATCTAGGGCTAGCCTCTTCCTTAGGAATTTATTGCAAGAGAAGAAAGAGGTAAGCTCCCATCTTTAGAAATTTATAATAAATCTATTTTTCCTCCTTTTTAATCCAAACAAGTTGCAATAGTTTCTAATTATTGTTTCTTGCTGTTGGAATTGGTTGTTCTCAGTTTCTAACAATTTGGAGGAGTTTACCATCAAGGAGAACATCACTCATTAAAGCTTTTTGAGGGTTTTGATACATAGAGGTAACTTCTTATTCTCACCATAGAATCCTGATATTTTTGCATCAATAGGGAGCCCTAGACCTAACCTAACAGTAGGAATAGGAAACCCTAGGTTTTCGTGTCCTTTCGTGTCCAAACTGGACATGTATCAATACCTATTTCTTTGTGTTTGATGAAATGCCACTATGGATTATTTTGTGTTATTTTCGAATAATATCTAAATGGAAAATCATGTTTTGATATCGCTTGCACGATTCTGAATTACTGGGGTGGTTTCGAGTCGTGTCCGAGTCGCTATGGACTCGTGGACACGGCCTCGCGCGCGGCCTGGCGGATCCCCTGCCTATCGGGGTCCCTACAGGACACGACACAGCATGCCCTGACACGAAACTTCGTGGGGAGCTTGGGGCACTCTCTGTCATCACGTTCCCCAAGTTTCGTGGGATCGTGCACTGGTTGATGAGAAATCGACCGTGCACGGGTTTTTCCCTGACTGTGTGCACTGTGTAAACACGCACTGACACGGCCCTACAACTCTGGACACGACACACATTGACACGATACAGACACATGAACACGAGCACCTATACCTAGACTAGGTGGGGACACGAGCACGAGGCTTGGGAAGGCCTGTGTCGGGTGCACGACACGCGTGCACACCCGCACGAGACTGCCCAAGTCTGCTGTATCCAGTTTACCCGATTTTGGGATTGTTGTACTGGACACGTTTGTGTCCACTTTAGTGGACACAAACCACTTGTGTGACACGTGGGTAATGTGGTTATGCTGTACCAACCATTAGATTGGTGTTTTAATTGGGATTGTGATGAAATCCCTTCTTTCCTATTTTTTTCCTGATACTTGGAAACCTGAGAATCCCAGTTTATATATGTTGAACTTGCTATCAATTTTAGACCTATTTAAGGCTGTTACATATTGGTTTTAGCTCCTAAATCCTTTCTCCTATATGTAGTCTAGCTATGGTATAAATTTTGGGTGAATTGCATTGAGGATTGGGATCGAAATGTGGTTGTGTATTGATTGGGACCAACTGTCATAGCAGGACTATTTCCTGCATTTCCAGTTCTTGGACGAACTTTGGCAATTTTATTAAACCCTAAATTATACTGTTAGTTATAGGTTTTAGTCTCTAAATTAGTTCCTCTATAGTCCAACTGTGTGTTGATTATGGGATTGTTTGATTGTTATTTGAAGTCCTATGGGGTTTTGTATTAGTAGGCCCAACTGTCAACTGGGATGTTGGTACACATGATTTGGTTTCCCTTCTACCTCTGTAATTTGAACTGTGGGACTGGGTTCAGAATTCCAGTTTTCTTTTCCCATCCACTGTCACTCTCTCATCTCACACAACTGTTACTCCCTCACACTCTTCACAGTTTTCCCTCTCACTTCACTCACACAATTATCATCTCACACACACACACCCTTCCTCTCTCTCTTTACTGTCCTATGTTATTTCCTAGTTCACTCCCCTCATGGACACACACACACACAGTCACTCACACCACTGTACCCCCCCGACACACACACATGGTATTTCTGTCCCTCCCTCACTGTTTACACATATATCACTTTACACACACACATTTGCCCCTCTCACCCTCACACACTTTTCACCTTCACATCACTCTACACACACACTCATACACTTGGACACTTACACTAGTGTCCCTCTCTATACACATGTGTATATGTATATAGGTAGACACATAAGTTGTATGGTATCCTCATTAGCCTATAGGTTGTATTCTAAGTTATTTCTATATTACATATATGTATATATATATTTTCTCTTGTAGATGTGTGATTATATATATATATATATTATATGTAGGCATATGGATACTAGACTATATGTATAGAGGGATATTCATATACTTTCATATGTGATGATGGTGTAGGTGCATTTGTGCATTTGTGCTTTTGGCCTATGGTGTGTCTATTAGACTAGTGGGCCTAGAATTGATTTGTGTAGTCTAGTTAGACTTAGAAATGGCTTGTTAGACCTAGATTAGACTAGTTGACTTAGGTTTGACTTGGTTGACCAAGTTTGACTTCTAGGGTTGACCAGAGTTGACCAGAGTTGACCAAGAGTTGACTTTGGTCTAGATTGACCTAGATTCATGTAGTATTCATCGTAGTGCATCTTATTATATTCTGGACTTGTTGTGACTTGTGCTGTTCTAATAGGAGCCAGACACCACTCCTTGGACAGTACTTTTCAGTTGGACACTAGATACCAGGCGAGTACATTCTCTGATTATTTCATATCATGTTTAGGATTATATTTCCTGCTTTAGACTATCTTACTTGATGCTGACACGTTGGTAACAGGATTGGTACTATATAGATCCCTTATGAGATGTTATCCCTCTTGGGAGCATCAGATACTTTTGTCATGTGTGTTTCACTTACATCACGTATCATATGCTTCTATCATCATAAATCTTCGGGAATCAGCTAGTGACTCATGTACCCTCATGATCACCGAGCCTTCACGAATCAATTAATGAATCACCCTTTATGGGCAACGTAGTATAATCATGAATCTTAACGTAACTTTAATGGATCCTTGTGTATTGATTGGGGATGGGGGAGTATAAGTGAACATATGAATAAATCCAAGTAGTGTAATCATGAATCAATTTCCAGTAGTGTAATCATGAATCAGTCCCTAGCCATTCACATGTTTATGCAGTACTCTGAATCACTAGCACTGTCTCTATATATATATCATAGATATTTACTTACAGTCTCTCTTTTACATTATGTTATTTCTTCAGATCCTGTATTTTATTCTCTAGCATGATATATTTCCTTTTTGCTATGACTTGTTGAGATGTTTTGTACTCGCTCCGTCCTGACTGGACCTGTTGAAATATTACAGAGGATGAGGACGAGGATGGCTGTCCTACCTATTATGGTGTTACTTTAGATGAGTGCTTGGACCTGGACCAGCAGCAGGTCCTACTAGCTGTGGATGACTCACCTTTAGACTAGGATGCTTTCATTTCAGTATTTCATGGATGATTGTACTTATTGATACTTGGGATCTGGGATTTGTTTTATCTTAGACACTTAGACTTTCTGATGTACTTGGGTTTTCCTTTCACTTCAGCAGTTTCATTTATCTATATTAGCTATGTTATCATCTGTTTTTCCTTGAGTTTTTATCATATCGTGCTTCTTCTTCCTTGTTGTGATTGAGTATTTTTATCATTTCACCCCCATTCGGGGAGTATAAACTGTTTAAGCTTTATATTGCTAGATGTTGTGACCTAGGACAGCGTACTACCGTCGACACTGCGGCGTAGGCTGGACGGACCCACGCCTCGTGCCCTAACTCTAGGGTGCGGGTCGTGACACCCCAAGGACGGTAAAGAAACCAATCCATGACCGTCAATATCTCCAAAGGTTCAACGTCAATGAACCAAAAGCCGATAGAAGCGCCAAAGCCGAAGAAAACCTACTCCTTCAACGATAAAGACACGCTAGAACTCTTTGACATATGATGAAGGGTGTCAAGCTTCAACTCCCGTCTCCTAAGTGTCCTGACAAAGTAGAAAAGTGGACAATCCAAAGTACTGCCACTATCACCAGTACGTTCACCATTCAATATGCGACTGCTACGTGTTAGAGAGGCAGATCCACCGCCTTACTGATGCCAAGGTCATCTCACTCTACTACGAAGAAAAGATTGTCATTGCCAACATGGTCACTCTCCCGTTCGAAAGTTTTTCGAAAATAGAGACTCAAGACGGTGTTGTCACCATCCCAAGAGCGACAATGGAAGTAGTCATCCTTCCACCAGCCCGTGACAATGCTCAAGGCCTTATCCCACTTATGACGCCCAGGCAAAGTTATGTGGATCCATTCTAATCTTGCCCCAGTGTAACTCCTCTTCCCGAATTTTTCTTAAATTTTTAATTTTATTTTATTGTGCTCAAAGGTAATATTATGTCGAAACTTCACGAGCGATGTTACCTTTTATCAAAAACTAAAATTTTTCGGGAGCACTACTTTGTTTTATATCTTATTCAATTATTGGTTGTTATTTTGGTTTTAATTAGCTTCAAAAAAATATAATTATCTATTCTTTATTAATAGGATAAACAAATTTACTAATTTTTGGTTTTGAATAATTGACAAGATATTCTTAGGTTCGGGAATATTTATTACCCTTGATTGATAATCCATTTGTAAAAGGGATTTGAATTTATGCGTTTAAATTAATTTTGATAATAACGAATAATGTTTAAACTTTTACTTCGAGCCATTATTAGATTTAGAGTAGGATAATCTAGTTTTCAAATTTTGTTAATTTAATTTATTTTGATAAATAGTAAATATTATTTCTAAAATATTATGTTGATCTTTTGTTTGAGCTAGATTTAAATTCGTACTATTCAAAACCATTTGATAACAGTAAATGGAGATTTAAATTACTGGCATGATCAATTATTTGATTTAGATTAAAGTAAACTAGTTTTAGAAATTATATTGATTTAAACCCATGGAAGAATTATCTATCCTAACCTTTTTGGACTATTCATCTTGAACCCTTCTCTAAAAACTTCTACATATAATTTCTACGAGTCCCCTCCATCCCTTGACTCTCCCGAGCCAACGCCACTATTACTCTCCGCAGCCACTTCTGTCCAGCCATTGTCTCGCCGAAGACAGTACCCTTCACCTCTTCCCCTGGCATAAGACAAAACTACCCCGATCGCCATCCACCGCCACAAACACCAAGATCACCACCAGCCTCATCGCCCATCTTCACCATCACTACCTCTGACCCCTCTCTTCCTCAATGCCAGACCGACCCCGGTCGTTCCCATCACCACTATAGTCTACAACAGATGGCATCACCCCCAACACACATCCAATACCCAAAATTTTGTGCCCGTGTCCGGACCTACGTGTCCGTGTCCTTGTCCACATCCATTCTCTCCATCTAGTTCTTACCCCAGTACAAAATCTCGTGTCCGAATCCGACATGAATACAAAACCCGAAGAAAATTGCGTGTCCAACATACGAACACGATCCAAGCAATAGTAAAAAATCGAATCATGACTCTATACTAAACTTGGCACCTCCACCGGAGCTCCGTCAGACCGCCTCGACCTCACCTTGCTGCCAGATCTGGCGTCGAGCCCTTGTCGGCCATACCCTTCGTGCGCCGGAGGCGCTCTGAATGGCCGCAACTTCGTCTGGCCGGAGTACCCTAGTTGTGCCGCCTGCGCAGTCGTAGCCACCCGCAGTGGGCTGCTTTCGATGAACCCCACGAACGCAGCCTTCGCGCTGGAGCGACTCGAACCCTTCCATGATAGCCGCCCGTGCCGTAATTTCTACCACGACGGATGCCAAGACCTGATCGGGGTCTCCCCCGCTCCCACCCCGCGATATGGAACCGGCGACCTCGGCAGCTCATGAGCGACCAGTGAGCTCCTCTCCATCGTGACACTACGAATGCCGATGGGAGCCCGAGCATCATTGTCCTCCTCGGGCGTGGTGCCAAACACCCGCAGATCCGCCGTGGCCGTGCCTAGGATTCCGTCCAGCGCCGGCCACGAGCCGCCCCATCCGAGCTCGGTTAGCACTTCGACCTTTCCTCTCCAATCTGCCTTTCCTCATCTTCTTTAATTTGGGTCTGGGAACACTCTCTCCCTCAAACTCACAGGAATATGGAAGAGACACTCGGTTTCTTATAAATTTATTTTACATTGAACATTGGGAACAAAGAAGTAGAAATGATAAGCAACACTTTTGTTAGTTTTATAACTAATGCTTTTAGTAAAGTGGTTAGTATTATTTTATTGGTATTATTAAGTATAAGCAATGATAGTTATTATTAAGTATATTAAATATTTTTGAATGATTTTCGTAAATAGGCTGTGGGCCTAATTAGAATTAGGGTTGAGTTAGATTTTATGTGAAGTTGGGTTTTTTTAGAAAAGAAAAGAAATATAATTTTTAGATTAATGGGTTTGGGCCATTGGACGGATTTAGACTGAAATCAGTTATTAGATTTATTTTGAGCTAGTTATAATTAATATACATTTTCAATTAGTTGTTTTAACTACTAGTAGCTTATTATTTGATTAGTTACTTTGTGGTTTAAGCCCGCTAAATAAATATATAACTCTTACAAATAGTTATTTGGGCCCTAAGCTCTATCTACATATATATAGAATTTCTACTCATTTAGTGGTGTCTTAAGAATTTTAGTGTCATAAATTATTTCGCGGGCTTTTAAAAAATATGTTTGGTTTTCAAACTTGAATATATTATATTATCTTACGATATTCAAATATGTGTGTTTAACCTAAAAAAATAGAATTATGGTATTTTATAAAATTATAGTTTGACCTAAAAAACTATGTTTCTATATTTTTGGTATCTATTTGAAAAAGTATTTTGATAAATAGGATAGGGTTTTCAGAAAAATATAGTGAGTAATTCTTATATATCAAATTCTTCAAATATCACAATAATTTATGAGTACTTTTCTAAATAAATATATATACTTTCGTATTAAGAAATTCCTCTCCAATTTTTCTCTTAGATTAGAAAGTCTGGATCATAGCTAATTGTATCCCCATTTCTTTTGTCAATTTTGGACTTCTTCACGACGACCCTAGCCAATGTGGCTAATCTGGACCCAACGGGATCATCGATTTAACCAGCTAAGGACTCAGGCAAGTGCACTTTCTGATTGCTTTCGATTTATAATAGTCTTTCTATTTCATGTTTATACATATGCTCTCGCTTGTTGACACATTGTTACACGGATTAGTGTTATGGATCTCTACATACTATATTTCGTGATTGTCGTGTTTCGTGACTTGTTCGAGTCCATGAGTACTGGTCGAGAGGGAAAATATCTTAGTAGACATGTGGACTACCCAGAACTATCCCCCATGTCTTTCGTGGAGAATAGCAGCTGCACACGACACGTACAGGGTGCCTGATTTGCCCCTAAATGTTCACATATGGAAACTGATATTTCAAAATACGTAGATAGTTGTCTTTTATTTGTTTCCTTGTTTTCTTACCACTTGCTAAGACATCAGTTACTTTCTAGTTTTCATCGCACATATGTTATTTTCATGTCTAGTGAATTCTATTGTGTTGTCGCATTACCGTCGGTTTGTGTGCTTGTTCTATTCCTGATTGAAAACCAATATTTTTCAGGTTTAGCTGTGGCTTCACTTATCTTAGGGAGATACGAGTGTACTTGTAGGCAGAAACCTAGAAATTAGATAGAAGTGGTATCAGTTTCATTAATTATAAGAACCTTGTATTTTTTTAAATATAGACATTGTAAATGTTGTAATCGATTTAGAAATATGAATGGGCAATAAATGTTATATTTTGTGATTTTGAGCATCTTGGCCGTGACAACGTTCTACCATCGACTCTGTGCGTAGGCTGGCTTGGACATACGCTCGTATCCCGAAAAGCGGGTGCGGGTCGTGACACCCAGACATGATGCGGACTACAGCGCACTCTGTCAAGGGAAAGAAAGTCAGGTCGTATCATATGGTATCTACCTAGAATGATGACACTCTAGTTACCACTCGCTCGGCTCACCAACGAAAGACCACCAGGCTTTGGAGGAAGAAGTACCTCTACCTGCTGCTCCCACTGCATCCGATGCATCGAAAACAGGTCTGTCTCAAGCCCCTGCAGCAGATAAGCAGTAGTAGAAGGAGTTCGCTTTGATAAACCTCTAAGGAAAGACTTGCCAGTAGGGTCGATCAAGCTCTACAACTTCAATATATTGGCGTATCTTGCAAATACTCCAGCCAGGTTGTTACTCTTCGAGCTCCCCCGTCTCTCCAAAGAGACTCAGACGCCCTCAACGAAGCTCTGTAGAATGTCGATTCCTTATTCACCCAGGTACAACTACCCAAGGAGGACCTACTGCGTGCCCACATTGCCATAGCGTGGTCGAGGTGATACCTAACATCACCTTCACTCAACAGGACATGTTACTAAAGAAAACCGACATAGTAGGCCCCTGTACTACACGGGGTATGTTGGTGCCATTAAGGTTGATCACATCCACATCGGCCATGGATCTTCTCTCAGCATAATCCCTTGGAGTTTACTCCAAACTTTGGGGATTCCGATTTATCGGCTGACCGCATCGAGCACTACAATCAGCAGTTTCAATGTTTGAAAGAGTGAGCCCTTGGGCAAGCCGCCTAAAATACCAGATAGGCGATCTCGAAATAGATGTGACTTGTTATTTATTGATGCAGACATAAACTACAACATGCTGTTGGGATGACCATGGATCCATGAATATATGATCGTACTTTTCGACCTCGTCAATGCATGAAATATGTGGCCAGTGACGGGACTTCAAGACTAAGATTATTGACATGGACCCATTCTGAGGTCTCGAAGCATATTGTGCTGACGGTGCTATAAGTTAGTCCCCTAGGATAATGACGCTAATGATGCCGATGATGAGGTAGAAACTGCATCAAAAAGCCCAACTGTTGCTGAGGAACCTTTGAAGGTTCAATTAAGAAGAAAACCTCCCAGACACCAGCACCTCTTGTAATCAAACTTTAAGGAAAAGCACCTGCTTACTTATCCCCTATGACGTCAACTGCCAGCCAGGAGCCCATTCGAATAAAGCTCCCTCGAAGAGGCCCGAAGGCAACCTCGAAGTTTCAAGAATCCCCGGCTCTAGTACCCTTGGTAGTCAAGCTAAAATAGAGACCACTTTCACCTTCTCCCATGGCGGCCCCGGTTCTCATTGATGAGGAGTTAGGGTACTACATGTGCGCCAGTGCTGAGACACATTCTTTAGATGATGTAATCCTCAGAATAAAATTTTGTATTTCATTAATAAAATGTTGTCTTTGAATTACTCTTATTCCTATTGAAACACCATATATTTCTTAGACAATGCTCTGTATATGTTGCAAACCCAAGTGACAACAACTAATCTGGCAAGCCAAGTTGTCTCTTCGCGAGATGCTTACTTTCTGATTCCAGTAAGAAAAAAAGACGAGGAATCCATCCTATTCGATCGAGTAGAACATCCTCAGAAACTTACAGCAGAACCGGAGCCCAACAACGGCAAGATGTAGCTCTACCGTTACACTGCTCAAGCCAAACTCCTTATCCAGAAGATGGGTTACGACTTGAACAGCAACAAAGGACTGAACTATGGCGAAGGTCGACGCCTCGTCTTACGAGTTGTGCTCCAAAGGAAAAGTCCTAAAATTACTACCAGCGTACTTGGGGGTTGGGTTATGTTACACCCATAACAACTTTGAAGAGCTCCGAGATGGAAGTCATGATGTATTCTCACTCCTCCGATTCCTCAACCTGGGACTCTGATACCAGTATCGGTCAAGCCTTCAAGGAGATATTGTCCGTCAACATGGTTTTTGCAGATCCCCAGTCGAGGACGAAGACTAGATGATCGAATTCTTCGAAGATGAACCCTGGGCTCAATACCTAGGATCCCAATGGTAGTGGCAATTCAAACAGAGAGAACCTCTTACCAAAGACGAAGCCTCAAGTCAAACTAGGAGATGAGGCTGTTGACACAAAATCACAGTCAACCAAATATTGATAGAATTGACTAAATGATACTTGTGATAATTCAATACGACACATGAAGACTACATCCAGTACAAGTCAGATGACAGCTCGGATTTGTAATACAAGTTATTTTGAGTCTGTATTTTACAATTTTATTGAGTCTAGACATGTAAACTGAGTTGTGCTGAGCATTGAGACTTAACTTATACCCATACCCAAAATCTAAAAGCTCCACACAAACAAAAATAAGCCCATTGGACCATTGACCCATTCTGTGCTCTGGAGACAGAGTTCGGGCCGAACTCTGCCTCTACACAGAGTTCGAGCCGAACTCTGTCTCCGAAAAATCAGCACCCTAATTTTTAGGGTTGGCTGGTTGCAATTTGTCCAACGACCAAATTTTTGAATGAACCAACCAGAACTCTGGCCGAATTCTGCCTACCTGGTATCCTCTAAATAGGCCATAAATTCTCTCATTTTCATTCATCCAATCTTCTCTTCTCTCTAAAGCTCAATACAAGCCATACCCTTCTTCATCTACTAGCCACAAGCTCCCTAAGCCTCAAGTGCTCAGCATTTTTCAGTTAGGAGTTTGTGCAAGAGTTAAAGAAGTCGCTTGGAAAATTCCAAGCATCGCCACTGCGATCTTTGTAAGAAGTTGACGTGCTCTTCTAAAGAAAATGTACGGGGTGTAACTACTATTTCACAAATAGTGGATTTAATTCTGAGCTAGAGTTCTCAGGCCTGGACTAGTCCTCCACGAGGGAAACCAGGTTAAAATCGGCTGTGTTTGCGTATGCTTTCTTGCTCCTTATTTTTTTTCTGCATTTACTCTGATTATTTTCACTTGTGAAAGAGTTTAATTTTTAATTGGCTATTATCGCTATAAACTCTATTCACCCCCTTCTAGAGTTGCCATCTGTTCTTCAATTGTATCAGAGCTCTGTTCTCTCTACAAGGACTAACATCCTAGAGCTGAACCATGTCAACCACACAATCCATGATTTCCAATCACAGTGAAGGGCAGTCCACTCATAGGCCTCCCCTATTTGATGGAACTAACTACACCTATTGGAAAACAAGGATGAAATTTTATCTCAAGTCGCTAGACTTCGACCTGTGGACCATCGTCACCGATGGTTACAAAAAGCCCACCAGGATAGTTGTCAATGGTGATCTCGTTGAGAAACCACATGACAAATATTCTGACAAGGAGAAGAAGCAGGCAAATCTAGACGCGAGAGCTATTAATGCTTTATTCTGTGCTATAAACAGGAATGAGTTCAACAGGGTCTCAACATGCACCACCTCTCACGAAGTATGGAGACTTCTAGAAGTAAGACATGAAGGAACCACCCAAGTCAAGGAATCGAAGATAAGCCGTCTCACTCAAGAATATGAGGCTTTCGAGATGAAGCCAAATGAGACGATCACGCAAATGTTCACAAGATTTTTCGACATCATCAATCCCCTATCTTCGCTCGACAAATAATATACAAATCACGAGAAGATTCGCAAGCTACTTTGGAGGCTACTAAAGATTTGGAACCCTAAGGTGACAACCATCATAGAAGGAAATGATCTCACAACCATGTCCATGGAGACTTTGATGGGAAAGCTGATGACTCATGAGCTTGACCTCAAAGACTTTGAAGAGCCTGCTCCTAAGTCTAGGAGATCGCTCTCAAAGCTCACCGACGAAGGGCTGACCCCGAAGAGACGGATGACGACAACTCGGAAGGTGATGATCAAGCTCTTCTTGTCCGCAACTTCAAGAAATTCCATCACTTCAACCGAAGAAAGAAGGAACCACAAGAAGATGACGAAGAAGAGCCAACCTGCTATGGTTGTAAGAAGACTGGCATATCCGAAAAGACTGTCCATTCTTAAAGAAGAGCAATCATTATGAGAAACCATACAAGAAGGCCTCCTCAAAGAAATATGCCAACACAAGCATTTGGCATGAAAGTGAGGCTAGTGACTCCGAGGAAGAAAAGGACTCTCCTCAAGACACTGCAAATGTGTGCCTAATGGCAACGTCCAACAAGGTATCAAACGAAACTCTTGATGACTTCACTTTTGATGAACTTGGCGATGCTTTCACCGATTTACTTGATGATCAAAAGGTCATTGGTAAATACAAACATGCCAAGGAAAAGATCAAAATTCATGAAGTCGAAATTCAAAGACTTTCTTATTGCTTGATAACATTAGAGACACTTCACCCACGGAAGTCACAAATGAGGTTCTAAGCTTAAAATAAGCCTACATGATGCCGAAGCACGCATTGAACAACAAACACAAGAAATCACAGCACTCAACACAGAGCTTGCTGAAGAAAAGAGTAGACGCAAGATTTCTATTACTACGATATGTGGTTTGAATGCTAAGGCTACTGAATTGCAGGCTGTCTCCAAGAAATTAGAGACTAAATTAGGAAAACAGGTTGCTCAACCACAAACCCAATCACATGAGACCACACAAGCATGACACTACCATACTAGTCAACCACGTCATCCACCTGCAGCACGTAATTATGCATACATATACACACATTTTCACAAAGTACACAAACCACATGTACGTAGAAATAATTCTCATATGTAACAGAAACATCATGCTACACATAGATACAATCATCACTATATTGCACAAAAAAAATCACCATCACTATAGATATAGACATCATCACCATGCTATTCCATATAGACAATATCACCATGCCACTCCACATCACTCTAATATAGTCATAATCACCATGCTAACACTACATACAATCATGCTATTCCTCATCACTCTACTTATAGACATCATCAGCATGCTCCTAACATAAATAGGAATGCTACATATACTTATTGTGGATTACATGGACACATTTTACCACAATGTAAAATTAGAAGATTAGTAGATAGAAAGATATATGCATGGTTTTCGAAAACTAACTTTTCAGGACCCTCAAGAACTTGGGTACCAAAGGTCACATCTACTTTTGATGTAGGTGGACCTTTCCTCCTCAACTAAGAGTAAGTGGATTTCGATAGTGGATGCTCGCGGTATATGACGGAGACGCAAATCATTTCGCATCACTATCGATGAAGAGAGAAGGATACGTATCCTTCGGTAACAACCTAAATGGGTATATTATAGATAATGGTATTATTGGTCATCCCTACTCTCCCGTGATAAAGGATGTCTGTCTAGTGATCGAGTTAAAGCATAACCTGCTCAGCATTAGTCATCTTGCTGACCATGGATATGACATTAACTTTGGACAAAATAAACTTTATTTATGACAGGTCAACAGGAGACATCGCTTTTGAAGGGATAAGAGAGGATAATATTTATATTTTCTATTTGTCTAGAGATACTAACAATGCGGGTAGATGCCTATATGCTCATAAGGATGAAAGATTACTATGGCACCAGCGTCTTGGTCTTGCCAACATGGATACTATATCCAGGCTTTTGACTAAGAAGCTAGTTAGAGGCTCGCCCGATATCACATTCAAAAAGGACACGGTATGTGCCGAATGTAAATTGAATAAGGCAACCAAGTCTCATTTCATTCCATAAACTCTGTAAGCACTACTAGACCCTTGGAATTACTTCATATGGATTTATTTTGCCCTAGTAGAGTAGCCAGTCTTGGTGGAAAACTCTACGCTTTTGTCATTGTTGATGATTTTTCTAGATTTACATAGGTTTTCTTTCTTACAAATAAGATGCTATTTCGGTTTTTCAAGATTTTTGCTAAGAAAGTTCAAAACGAAGAAGGCTACATGATTACTCGAATCCGAAGTGATCATCGAGGCGAATTCAAAATATAAATTTTGAAAAGTTTTCTGATTCTAATGGTTTTGATCATGAGTTTTCTTGTCCAAGAACTCCTCAACAAAATGGTGTTGTAGAGCAGAAGAATAGGACTCTTGGCGATATGGCTAGAGTCATGTTGAACAAGTTTTCACTTCTGAAATACTTTTGGGCTGAAGTTGTTAGTACAGCCTGCCACATTTTAAATAGGGTACTTATTCATCCTATTACGAAGAAAACACCCTATGAGCTTTGGTTTGGGAGAACTCCAAATGTTTCTTATTTTAGAGTTTTTGGTTGTAGATGTTTTATCCTTAACACCAAAGACAACTTAGGCAAATTTGATGCCAAAGCTGACGATGGTATTTTCCTTGGCTATGCTGCCAAGAGCAAGGGATATAGAGTGTTTAAAAAATGCTCATTAATTGTGGAAGAGTGTACAAATGTGACTTTTGATGAAGATAACAATACAGCAGTACTCTTGATGATGATGTTGAGCCATCAACTTCTACTCCAATGAATACCACAACCGAAACCAATTCTCTGGAGGACTTGCCAAAGAAATTCTCTTTCAAGCCGTCACATCCAGAAAATTTGGTAATAGATGAGGTTTCACGTGGAGTAACTACTAGATCATCATTAAGAGACTCTATTGCTAGCACTGCCTTTATTTCACAAATTGAGCCAAAAAATATTTTAGAAGCTTTTAATGATGAATTCTGGATTTCTGCTATGCAAGAGGAACTCAACCAATTCGAGAGAAGCCAAGTATGGGAACTCGTTCCTAGACCGGCTAATCACTCGATTATTGGTACTAAATGGATTTTTAGAAACAAAGTAAATAAAGATGGTTCAGTTACACACAACAAAGCTCGTCTAGTAGCCCAAGGATACAACCAAGAGGAAGGTATCGACTACGATGAGACGTATGCTCCGTTGCTAGATTGGAATCCATTCGGATGCTTTGTGCATTTGTAAATTTTCAAAATTTCAAATTATTTCAAATGGATGTTAAAAGTGCTTTCTTGAATGGATTTATTAAGGAGGAAGTTTATGTAAAACAACCCCCTGGCTTTGAAAATCACAAATTTCCTGACCATGTTTTCAAGCTGAAGAAAGCGCTATATGGCCTTAAACAAGCCCCTAGAGCTTGGTATCAAAGGCTAAGCAATTTCTTGCTTGAGAAAGGTTTTTTAAAAGGGAAAATTGACACCACACTTTTCATAAAATCTTTCAAAGACACTATTCTCTTAGTCCAAATGTACGTAGATATTATATTTGGTTCTACTGATGAAAACCCTCTGTCAAGATTTTTCCAAGTGTATGCAGACCGAGTTTGAGATGAGCATGAAGCGGGAGCTCAACTACTTTCTTGGACTGCAAGTCAAACAAATGTCAAATGAACTTTCATCTGTCAGTCGAAGTATAAAATGGACATGCTGAAGAAATTCGACTTGACAACGTCAAACCAATCAGCACTCCAATGGCTATACAACTAAACTAGAACCAGATGAAAGCGGCAAACTCGTAGATCAACGTAAGTATCGAGGTATGATAGGCAGTCTACTCTATTTAACTACTAGTCGTCCTGATATTATCTTTAGCGTTTGCCTGTGTGCTAGATATCAAGCAAATCCTAAGGAATCACACATGACTGTTGTTAAGCGTATCTTTCGATACCTTAAAGTTACGGTTATAGTGGGCCTATGGTATCCCAAGTTAACATCATTTGACCTCATCGGTTACTCTGATGCTGATTTCGTCGGATACAAGGTCGACCGTAAAAGTACGAGCGGTACGTGTCATTATAAGGAAAGACTTTAGTCTCTAGGTTTAGCAAGAATGAGAATTCTGTCGCACTATCCACAACAGAAGCTGAATACATCGCAGCTGGGCATTGTGCACAAATTCTGTGGATGAAGCAAACCTTGAAGACTACAACTTATCTTTTATGCACATTCCAATCTTTTGTGACAACACTAGTGCTATAAATCTACCAAGAACCCCATTTGTCACTCACGCACGAAGCATATTGAAGTACGTCACCACTTTTTGCGTGATCATCAGCAAAATGGCACTATTAACTTAGAATTTATTGACACTGATCATCAGCTAGCAGATTTCTTCACAAAACTATTATCCGAAGAGCGCTTCAATTTTCTCTATCGTGAACTTTGAATTTTGGATGAAGAGTTATTAATTAAAATAAACTGCATAAATATCGAGTATGTCTTGATTCTTTTATGATGAAATTGCTATGGGTACAAGCCGAAAGGGTCCTTCTGACAACAAGGCGTAAAAGCCTAAGCGACACGGTGCACTAGTCCTCAAGACTACCGCTAGCTGGGATCCGGTCCTGCAGCTAACCCATGGCAGCTTCAAAATATTGAATTATGACATAATTTTTTGTTTATTACATGGTTCATTTTTATTTATCACATGCTGAAATGCAAATTTTCCAAACTTCACTTTGCTTCAGATTTAATTTTCTGTCATTCTCCACTTGAGTCTTTTTTGTATATGTACTCACTTTTACTTTCCTTTGGTCTCTCACACTTAACCATTTTTCTTCACAGCCTAATTTTGTTCTGTCAACAGAATCTAAAATTCGGACCGAACTCTGCCCTAACCAGAGTTCGGGCTGAATTCAGTCTGGCTGTTCCAGAACTGGGAATAGCCTCGGCCGCTGATCAAAAATGGATTCAATGGCCCATATTTGTTCCGACCAATTGGAACCCTTCACATATTTTTGGGCTCTCCTCTCCCTTCTCCTCCATTGCCACCTTTTCCACTTCTCCAAACACTTTTTCTCA
>JANAVB010034783.1:0-104588 GCA_029216955.1 Iris pallida | reverse complement strand
ATCAGAGATTCTGTTAGCAATTATGTTTTATTCATCATTGAAGGTACCATCAGCAATTCTTGTCTAGGTAGTTCTAAGACAATTCTATATTTCTCAGTTTTAAATCCACCTTAATGTAGGTATACAATAAATTTAGGTTATGAAACAAAAATGTATAGATGGCAGAAATAACCAATACTGAGTCTGAAATAGCTACTATAGAGACAAAGAGGAGAAGCCATTCAAAGAGTAGTGGCATAGGGCATTGATTACTAAGGGATTGTGAAGCTACATTTATTTGCCTATATTCTTGCAATTAACCTCGAATCAATTACCACATATATTATTATGTAGAAGTGTGAAAATTTCTATATTGGAACCATCTTTTCACCTGTCCAATTATCATTTAACAATTTCATCTGATACTCAATGAGTATACATTCACTGTACCCATGCTTAATTGATTATCATTTCATCATTTCATTTTGCAGTATGGTCAGTGATTTTCCAAAAAATTAGTATTGGATCCTCTAAAGAATCAACTCTTGCTGATCTTCAACTGTGCCCTTTTGAGTTATAAAACTTTCTTACATTTTGCTAGAAACCAAGATAACTCGTGCCATTATTCCTGTCACATTGTTTAGGTGAATTTATTGGGAAAAAAACTGTCTGATGTTCATGATTATGTTCATCTTGTGTGAAATTAACTTGTATCCTTAGTTTCTCATAGCATCTGTTTGCCATCCAATTTTATTTTCTATTGTTCCAGGTTTGTAGGCTGACAGTGAGTGGGTCCGAAGTCGCTTTCACGCCAAGCTTATGTTAATCATTTGGGTTTGATCCTTCTCAAAATTTTGAAATTGCTAATCCTCGTTCAATGCGACTAATTTCCACTACAGGTACATTGCTATTCGTTCCTCATTTTTGTACTTTCTTGTTATAGTTTATGATAATCACCCGCCACGTGACTGAGATTGTTCGCCAGAAGCTGAAGATCAACAAGAAGCAGTTCAGAAAGTGCTGGGATGTTCTCATCTATCTCAACCTGGATTCCAAGAACAGCAGGTGTATCGAAAACTTCAAGGCTTGTATCTCGGACCATGTTAGAGACGACATCCTAGATAAGGAATCTGAGACTAACGGGAAGCGTTTGATTGAAGTGCCTAATGGTTACGATGAAGAAACGAGCGAATCGTTAGTATATCGGTCTGTATCGGCCGAGCCAAGAACAATGCTAGGATGAATAAAGTACTGTGCAGCCAGGGGTGGGTGGCTTTTGGAACTATGTTTTTTTTCGGTGCATAGGTGCCAAAACTTCAGGTCAGTAAGGTTCTAAAAAAACCTGGAGACCCAGGTGGAACATGTGACCTCTCTTGGATACAACTTCAGCTCGGTTATGATGATGGCTGGCTTCTTCCTCTCCCTCTCTGTCTGTACACTACACCATTGCCCAAAGCCCAGAGATCTCAAAGAAAATAGTTTGACAAGTTTTTTTTTTTTGGGTTAGTGCTTAAACTCTTTGTATTCACATTTGTATACTTTGTATATATCATTCTTGGATGTTTGTGATGTACAAACTTTGTATTTGTGATCAATAAAAAGTTTGTGTATTATAATATTATGTGTGTGTTGTAACTGGCATATATTGATATTATGTGTGTTTGGTAATTGGATTCTGGAATATATTGATATTATTGTAAACATGTTTATCTTGACGATTGCAAAACGTCAAGAAAATTCATTTCTTGACGGTTTTTAAACATCAAAAAATATTTTCCTTGACGGTTTTTTCCCGTCAAGAAAGACTTTTCTTGACGGTCATTAGCCGTCATCTAGGCCCCCGTCAAGAAAAGTCGACACTTTTCTTGACGGTTTTTTTTTTGTTTTCTTGACGGTTTAAAATCGTCAAGACAAGCTTGTTTTCTTGACGGTTTAAAACCGTCAAGAAAACAAACAAAAAACCGTCAAGAAAAGTGTCGACTTTTCTTGACGGGGGCCTAGATGACGGATCCAAAACCGTCAAGAAAAGTCTTTCTTGACGGGGAAAAACCGTCAAGAAAAGCCATTTTTCTTGTAGTGATTTATATGTATCTTGCTAGTCCCCTGAGGACCTGGTAATCTCTCCAGGTGTGTGTTTTCTTGACTTACCGTAAGAGTTCCAGCCAAGATCGTGATCTTCTCTGTTCTATCGAAGATGATCGTCCTTGTTGTTGTGATAAATTCTTTAAATTGTTATTTTATCTCATTTAAAATGATTGGTAGTGGATTTGTCTCTACCCAACAACTCGTACAATGACAATTCATATTTGATTTTGTAATATATTTATTCTTTTATTTTGTGGATGAGATTTAGTGTGCCATGATTATACTACATTTACAGCTTACGTGTATTTATTGTACGACTGGCATGTTAACATACCTAGTCCTACATACTTGGGACTGGGCATTACAAACAACTTTCTATGTGAAAAACGAAACTTCAACTATTTTTCACGAAACACCGACGGAAGTTCTGAGTCTAGACTGTTTAAAATCCAACAGTCAGATTCTCTGCAGTAAATGATTCCAATGGCATTATTTCTAGTCATTGCCATCCAGGGATGGACCAACCGATGATATTCGATGGATGTTCCAACTGCTAACTAAAAATTACAATAATTACTCTTGCCTTAGTTATAAATAGCCTTGTACCCCTTCATTTAAGGTTGATTCTTTGATCCTTTAAGCCTAAATTTCCTATCTACCATAGACCTATCCACAAATAACTCTACTAAAGCTTTTATTTGTCTGTCCACAAATTATGTTAGAGTGTTCTTGAGTTGTAAAAGTGAGATCTTTATATTTGTTGTGAGAAAATCAAAACCTATCTTGTAAGAGGTTGAATTCTGCAAGACTTCGGATCAAAGCTTGTGTGGAAGTTGGCGAGCCTTCAGATGAAAGCTCGTATGGAAGAAAGCGAGCCTTCGAATCAAAGCCCATGGTGTAACTATTTTGACAATAGTGGATTAAAGCCAAAGATAGTTCCAGGACTAGAGTGCTTCACGGAGGATACTAGGATACATTAGGTGTTTGTATTGTTATTTCTTTATTTCTTGCACATTCGTTCTGAAATTGCTTATTAGCAATCGTTATGCTTGATTTATTAGCTTGACCATATTCACCCCTCTAGGGTTCTTCCAATTGGTATCAGAGAAAGATATTTATTTATTTTGGCTTAACATCCTTAGAGTAGATCCTTATCTTTCTATGACATCATATTCATCCTTCGATAAAGAGAATTCTAGTTCTAGTAGCATAGACAATCATGCTTTTTCTAAATACAAGAAATGCTCTAAGTGGAATGATATGGCTAATCAATCCTTAGATATTCATGATGACCTTCATTCTACTAGTGAAGAACTTACGAAACAGGTTGTTCTTTTGTAAGAAGCTAATGAGTTGTTGAGAAATAAAAACAATGATATATTGTATAAACTTGATTCTCAAAACTCAACTTGTGTTTCTTTAAAGAGTTTGAATGATGCTTTAATTTTGAAAATTAAAACTCTCTCCTCATCAATAGAAGACCTCAAGAGACAAACATATGTGTTAACAGAAGGAAACTATAGAGGGAGGTGAATGGATTACAACAGCCGAATAAAAGCTAAGGCAAATTAAAATCACAACTAAAAGTTTAATGCAAGTATAGGGCAGTAAATAGAGTAAAGAAGTCATAAACACAAACGACGCGATGCATACTGGTGTCCTTCTTGGAAGGCAATCTAGTCCCAAGTAATTTTGTCCAGTATTAATCAATAATTGAAAAATAGCAGTACATCACGAACTTTGATCCGAACTGCTCTACGACTTCTTACAACCACATGCTTCGATCCGAAGAGCACGTCGATTTCAACACTTCAAGCTGAAAACAAAAATTACTTTTTCTAAGATTTTACAGCCCTTTGAAAACTTCTAACCGAGATTATACTTGCCACTAAAAGGATAAGAGAGTTCCTCCTGGTGATGGGTAGATTTAGAGCGCAAGAGAGAATAGAATTGAAAGTGAATGAGTTGATTGAAATGATCAAAATCTTTTTCTATTTATAGGATTTTTGGATATCTAGTTTGGCCAGAGTTTGCTCTAAAAATTTTCAAAATATGAACGTTTTGTTCCCTGGTCTCCTAGATGAATGAGTCAATTCAGGAATACTAGGTCACCCAGGGACCAAGTTCAAC
The DNA here is from genome assembly GCA_029216955.1 of Iris pallida. Classification (NCBI taxonomy): domain Eukaryota; kingdom Viridiplantae; phylum Streptophyta; class Magnoliopsida; order Asparagales; family Iridaceae; genus Iris; species Iris pallida. Next base: position 100,394 of record JANAVB010034783.1, on the reverse strand, counting down.
CTGAGTTCTGCTAGAGACAGAACTTTGTACGAGTACGATTTGCATGAGACGCAATGGTTCTTGGTTTGATTGACCTATTTATGGAGTTGGTATTAGGTTTATATGGTGGAAATAGCATAGGTTTTGTGTTTTTTGAGACTCGGTGTACAATGTCCTAGATACAAAAAAATCAAATACATAAGTAAACATAAAATAAAGATCGACCAAAACTTGACTTCTTTTGACTTGTGAGCAATAATAGAGATGATGTCGTCGTGTCTTTTGTTGTTTGTACTTGTACTTGTATTATATCATATTAAATCAAAGTTTTGTCTATTATCAAAATCAAGTTGACCATTACCAATTGGGCCAAGAATCTCCCCATTGATAATCAACAAACCGTGACTAATACACCAAATACAATCTCTGAAAGCAGTAAAAGCTCCCCCACAATTTGAGAAGAATAAGTATCAGTACGGTATAGTATGGTATAGACAACTTTTCGGTGCACAACATCTACATCTTGTATTAGTTCTCCCCCTTTGTTATTTGGTCAAAATAGTCCAACTTCCCCATAATCGGTCAAGCAACACAAAATAGCACTACACTAAATTGTCCAATTTGTAATGGGCACTTTTTTCGGTTTCTAACGGCCATAATGTGTTACAAATTATCAACTAGGTCAAACGTTAGTATATAGTGTAGTTCATTAAAAATTATATAATTTCCCTAAAATTTTGGTAAATTTTTTTGGCAGACAACGTAAAAAAAGCCAAAATTTTTGCCACTCTATTCCCTGCAGGATTTACATGACAATCCTTATGAGCTCCTTAAGAGGACATCATCAACCCGATGTATCGGGACATGGATTCCATTTATAATCAACAGCCCATCATACATACAATGTTATTACCCAATTCATAGAGGTTGTTGATCCATAATGAATCTCACTCTTTTATGAGTCAAAGTAATGCACATTGCATATACATGTCCGTTATTATATCCGAATTAAGAGTACAAGCATCCATAATAACAGAGGTGTTTGTTCTCTTATGTAGTCAGTACAAAGAGAACAACCTCAAGTGGTCCTGTTCAATACACACAAAGTGTACTAGTGTAAACCTATAGTCAAGATAGACTAATACCATATTACACTACAACCTTTCCAATAGATTGTCCAAGTCCATCTAGGTTGTGAACTATTTATATACTCCATAGGAAACTGATAATATGATCTTCTGTATGACACCACACACCATATTATCTACAATATAGAATATCAGACATTTGCATTAACACTTACAACAAATACAATATGCAAACATTTGCCCATATGATTCTCATTCAAAATTTAAGAAAATAAGGTTACTACAAAAGTGATGCTTTTAGTATATAACCCTAACAATCTCCCACTTATACTACAAAAGTGATGCTTTTTTTTAAGGTTTTGGCTGTCGATTCCTTCATCGAAAATCATCTGTCTGCCTCTGGATTGCTCAAAACCAGCATCTCGTTCGGCGTCAGAAATAGCCACCACCGCCATCAAGATTGATCAAAAATAATTAAAATTACATCAATCCTATGCCTCCCGAAGGAGTTCACACATAATCTAGATTGAAAAATTAAATTAATAAGCATGATCAACCCTCGTGATTTTAATTACATCTACAGCAACAACAACATCCACGACATGTCCGTGGTTTAAATAACACAATAAAAAAAAACATACATTGGACCATAATAGTTGGATCTAAGATGCCTGCAAAATCGAGTTAGAACAGATCTACATCTACCGACTATTACATAGCACAAGTTTTATTGGACAACATGGACGTATCAATCAATACGTAGATCCAAAGTGGCTCTGATACCAATTGTTGGAACTGGGGATTCCCAGGACCCTTCCGTTGGTGTGCGTATTGATCGATAGAAAGTTAAACAGATCTAATACGTGTTCTAATCCTTCATAGGAGGAAACTAGGGTTCACGAATTATACCTGCGGCAAAAAGGAGACAAGTAATTCCTGGCAAACTCGAGCGGACGACCCCAAGATCTTCTGCACGTATTCCTTCCTCGAGTTGGACGTCGTGTGGGCGACGATCTTCCAACTTTTTCTTCACCTTGGCAGCACTCTCTTTCTCTCCTTACGTGAATCACAAATTTAGAAAAAATTTCAGATTTCTGATCAGTAATCTGGCGGCCAGAGAATAGAGGATATATATAGGCTACGGCAGGGACCATGAGAAGAAATTAGGGTTAGGCCTCCTAACGGATCTGGATATCCCGTGTTCAGCCCGAACACACAATCCAGGCCCATTAACAATAGCTCGGTCCACTAATGAGTTATTGTTGCACTACCTCCCTAATCCTAAATTATGTTTGTGGGCTCCTTTTATTATATGCTCGTTTGGCTCCCCATGTTAAGATATCGTATGTCCATCGATCAAATTAAGTTACTGACAACTATATTGATTCGACATCTTTTATCCTTAAGTAGTACCGCTCAACTTTATTTGTCATGTCGGATATAATCCATCTGCAGGGTTTACATGACAATCCTTATGAGCTCCTTAAGAGGACATCATCAACCCGATGTATCGGGACATGGATTACATTTATAATCAACAGCCCATCATACATACAATGTTATTACCCAATTCATAGAGGTTGTTGATCCATAATGAATCTCACTCTTTTATGAGTCAAAGTAATGCACATTATATATACATGTCCATTATTATATCCGAATTAAGAGTACAAGCATCCATAATAACAGAGGTGTTTGTTCTCTTATGTAGTCAGTACAAAGAGAACAACCTCAAGTGGTCCTGTTCAATACACACAAAGTGTACTAGTGTAAACCTATAGTCAAGATAGACTAATACCAGATTATACTACAACCTTTCCAATAGATTGTCCAAGTCCATCTAGGTTGTGAACTATTTATATACTCCATAGGAAACTGATAATATGATCTTCTGTATGACACCACACACCATATTATCTACAATATAGAATATCAGACATTTGCATTAACACTTGCAACAAATACAATATGCAAACATTTGCCCATATGATTCTCATTCAAAATTTAAGGAAATAAGGTTACTACAAAAGTGATACTTTTAGTATATAACCCTAACAAGTGATCGGTAGAGGGAACTCGTCTTTCGGGCATGCAGAGTTCAAATCACGTAGTCGATATAGACTCGAACTTTACCATTCTTTTTTATGACTGGAACGATATTGGCAACCCAGTCTGGGTGTTGTTCCTCGCGAATGAATCCACTGGCAATGAGCTTCTTGACTTTATTTTCGACGGCTTCCATGAGGTCTGGTCGAAATTGTCGTTGTTGTTGCTTCACTGTCTTAGCTTTAGATGAAATATCCAGGCGATGCATGGAGACTTTAGGGTCCAAGCCTGGCATGTCTTCATAGCTCCATGCAAAGACGTCGATGTATTCTCTTATAAGCTGTATAAGATATTGGCGTTCATCGCCAGATAGGCTTTTGCTGATGAAGATTGGTTTGAAGGATGCTTCATCTCCTAGATTGACTTGGATGACTTCGTCTTCTGTAGATGGTTCCCGTTGTTCGAAGTACAGCTTCCACCTAGTGTCCATCTTTTGAGCCCATTGTTCGAGTTCGATTGATTGGACATCGTCTGTAATTTGGTCGGCAAAAACCATGTTGACGGACAGGATTGCTTTGAACATGTTCCCGATGCTGGAGTCTGAGTCCCAGAGGGAGGAATTAGAAGAATGAGAACAACGATCTGCTTTATCATCTGATCTTTCGGAAGTTGTTGGAGGAGAGACATAGCCCAAACCAACACCGCTTCGTTGATAGTAGTTCTCGGATTTGCCGGAGGGAGCAAAGTGTCGTATTGGCAACCGTCGCCCTCGACCGTAATTTAGTCCTTTGTCGCTTTTGATGTCATATCCCATATTCTGGATGATATTCTTGGCCTACCAACTATACCGAAAAAGTTACATTTTTCCAGAGTCATAGTCAGCTTCTGTGTTGTGCTTGGGAGAAGTAGAGTCTGGAATGAACTTTCTCTCGCCAATTATACGACCGAAGATGATTATCTCTTCATCTTTCTTTCTGGCTAGAACGATGAAGTAGAGTATATCTTCAGGAAGAAGTGGGCCGATTTGGTCAATCTATCAACGATAACCCAAATCGCGTCTTTCCCTTCCGGAGATCGTGGAAGTCCGGACACGAAATCCATGGTGATGTGCTCCTACTTCTACTCTGGAATGGGTAGTGGCTGAAGCAGACCACCTGGCCTCTATCTTTCAGGTTTACCTGCTGGCACACTAAGCATCGAGATACAAGCTGAGCTACCTCTCGCTTCATGCCATACCACCATATATGTTCTCTCAGATCTCTGTGCATCTTGTTGGCTCCATGATGCATAGAGTACTGAGAGCGATGCGCTTCCTGAAGAACCTTCTCCCGAAGCTCTCCACTCGAAACGCACAATCTAGTACCGTGTCTCAGCGACCCATCTTCGGCTATAGAGAAATCGTCTAGCAATCCTGCCTGCACCTGCTCCCTGATGCTCATCAGGGCCACGTCATCAAACTGTGTTGATCTGACTCAGTCCATCAACGCAGACTGAATCTGTAAACCCCACATCTGAACCTTTATCCCCGGAACGATCACCTCGATACCCAAACTATCCAGATCGACCAATAGATGACGATCTGCCGTCAAATATATAGCGACTGGATACCTGCTCAAGGCATCTGCAACTACGTTGGCCTTCCTAGATAGTACTGCAAAGAGATATCGAAATCCTTTATCAACTCAAGCCACCGTCTCTGCCTCATGTTCAATTCCTTCTAGGTGAACACGTACTTCAAGCTCTTGTGATCCGTGAAGATCTCAACGTGCTCTCCGTACAGGTAGTGCTTTCACAGCTTCAGAGCAAAGATAACAGCTGCCAACTCTAGATCATGGGTAGGGTAGTTCTTCTCATAAAGACGTAACTGCCTAGATGCATAGACAATCACCTTCCCGTGCTGCTGAAGAACGCAACCCAAGCCCTTCCCAGAAGCGTCACTTTATATCGTGAAACCACCAGTCCCAGATGGAAACGTTAAGATAGGAGCTGTGGTCAACATCTTCTTCAGCTCATTAAAGGTAGCCTGACACTCCTCGGTCCAGACGGACTCTACGTCTTTTCTGGTAAGTCTAGTCATCGGCTCTGCAATCCAAAAGAAGTCCTGGACGAACTTTCGATAATATCCTGCTACATCCAGAAAGCTTCGAATCTCTGGAACTGAGCTCGGTGTGGACTAAAACTCAACTGCTGAAATCTTCTTCGGGTCCACTGAGATCCCATGCTCGGTCACAATATGACCCAAGAACTCTACCTGCTTCAGGAAGAACTCGCACTTTGATAGCTTTCCATACAACTGCTCCTTCCTGAGAGCCTCGAGCACAATTCGCAGATATTTCTCATGCTCCTCCGGTGTCTTCGAATAGATCAAGATGTCATCTATGAAGACCACCACGAACTTGTCAAGGTACTGATGGAATATCTTGTTCATCAAGTTCATGAATATCGCTGGAGCGTTGGTCAACCCAAATGGCATAACAATAAACTCGTACTGGTCGTACCGAGTCCGAAAAGCCGTCTTCAGAATGTTTTCCTTCTTCACCTTCAGCTAATGGTAACCGGATCTCAAGTCTATCTTCGAAAATACCTTCGCGCCGCTTAACTGATCGAACAAATCGTCAATCCTCGGCAACGGGTACTTGTTCTTGATAGTGAGATTGTTGAGCGCTCTGTAGTCGATACACATGAGCGCCCCAAGGTGAAGAACTGGATCTGATGAAACCCTTATCCTGCAGCTCATTGACTTGCTTCTTCAGCTCCGCCAACTTGCTGTTATTGATACTATAGATGCGCTGTGAGATAGGCTTAGCGCCTGGCACCAAGTCTATAGAGAACTCAACATCCCTGTCTGGCGGCATCCCGGGCAACTCATCAGATAAAATATCTACGAATTTTGCTATCAATGGATGTGGCAATTATGGCCCCGCCAACAAAGCTCTATAGAAACCATCTCTCGGCTCAGCTGCTCCCCTGGCGAACTCAAACTCTGGCTCCCCCGGCAGTCTAAACAAAACCCTGCCACCTCTACAGTCTATACTAGCATGGTGCCTTCTCAACTAATCCATACCGAGTACTATATTGTAGCTCGGAAGTGGCATTATGAGCAAACACACACTCAAATCCCAGCCTCCCAATGTAACTCTTTGCCCCTTGTAAATAATATTGACTATGATAATACCTCCCCCGGTCATAATCTTGCAAGTCCTACCCAGTAATTCAGCAATAATATTGTCTATGTGCAAAAAAGACAGATACAAAACTATGCGTAGCACCAGAATCAAACAAAGCTAATGCAGGAAAGGAATCGAGAAGAACAAAACCTGCTACCACATCTGCAATGGGCTCGGCCTCCTCGACAGCCAAAGCAAATGCTCTACCCTGAGGTGCATCCCTCTGTTGCTGGTACTGGACAAAACGTTATTACTGAGTCGGAAGTGGCGGACCCCTCGGCTGAACAGCAGGTCCTGTTGGAGCTCTAGCAGGAGGTACTCTGTCCTGACCTCCACAAGCTGGACGAGTAGGACAATCCTTCAACTGGTGGTCGGGCGTACCACAGAATAGAAAAATGCCCAACTTCTTCCTGCAGACCTCCCGGATGTTCCTCGTCTTCCCACAAAAAGTATACTGAGAAATCTGCTTCTGCCCCTGCTGATGATATGCACGTGCTGGTACCTGGTGCTGTTGATACTGCTGCTGCTGGAACGGCCTCTGCTGAGTCTGAAGATGCTCGGCCGGTCCTGCATTGGAACCAGCACCCATCGCATCACTGCTCCTCTTGGACCTGAGACCCAAGTCCTCCTCTGCAATTTGTGCGTCCATCAGAATCTCCTCAAAGGTCGATGTACGACGCCCAAACGTGCGAGATCTGATGCTATGGTTCATGCCCTCCTAAACTTGTGGGCCTTCTCCCCAGCATCCTGAACCATGTCCTTGGCGAACCGGCTCAGACGGAAGAACTCTGCTGCATACTCGTCCACCGACATTGTGGTGAAGCTCGTGGGTCATCAGTTTTTCCATCAAAGTCTCCATAGACATTATGGTGAGATCATTCCCTTCTATGATAGCTGTTACCTTAGGGTTCCAAATCTTTGGTAGCCCCCTAAGTAACTTGCGGATCTTCTCGTGATTTGTATATTGTTTGCCATGAGATGACAAGGGGTTGATGACGTCAAGGAATCTTGTAAACATTTGTGTGATCGTCTCATTAGGCTTCATCTTGAATGCCTCATATTCTTGAGTGAGACGACTGATTTTTGACTCCTTGACTTGGGTGGTTCCTTCATGCATCACTTCTAGAAGTTTCCAAACTTCGTGCGAGGTGGTGCATGTCGAGACCCTGTTAAACTCATTCATGTCTATTGCACAAAATAAAGCATTAATAGATCTAGTGTCTAGACTCGCCTGTTTCTTTTCCTCGTCGGAATATTTGTCGTTGGGTTTCTCGACGAGATCTCCATTGACAACTATTCTGACAGGCTTTTTGTAACTATCGGTGACAATGGTCCACAGGTCGAAGTCTAGAGACTTGAGATAAAAACTCATCATTGTTTTCCAATAGGTGTAGTTTGTTCCATCAAATAGGGGTAGCCTATGAGTGGACTGCCCTTCACCATGATTGAAAAACATGGGTTGTGTGGTTGCCATGGATCAGCTCTAGGATGTTAGTCCTTGTTGAGAGAACAGAGCTCTGATACCAATTGAAGTACAGGTAGGCAACTCTAGAGGGGGTGAATAGAGTTTATAACAAAAATAATCAATTAAAACTTAAACTCTTTTCACCAACAAAATAATCAGAGTAAAAGAAATACGGAAATAAAATAGTTGAGAGCAAGCACAAACACAACAAGATTTTTAACCTGGTTTCCCTCGTGGAGGACTAGTCCAGGCCTGAGAACTCTAGCTCAGGATTGAAATCCATAATTTATGAAATAGGGTTACAACCACGTGCCTTTTCACAGAAGAGTATGCCAAACTTCTTTCAATGATCGTTGTGGCAAAACTTGGACTTTTCCAAGCGACTTACAACTTCATGCACTTCAAACTTCTAGCTGAATCGTACCGAGCAACTTGGACGGTTGGGAAGTTTGAAAGCTAAGTTGGATGGAAAGGTAAAGCTCTTTAATATGTAGGCTATGTAAGAGAAGAAGAAGAGAAGATTGGATGGTTTGAAATGAAAAAATTCAAGGCCTATTTATAGGGTTCTGGGTAGACAGAATTCAGCCAGAATTCTGTGTCTAGAATTCAAATTTTTGGCCGTACAACTAGCAGTGAACACGCCCTAAAAATCATCTTTCTGTAATTTAGGGGACAGAGTTCGACCCGAACTCTGTGTGGAGGCAGAGTTCGGCCCAAACTCTGTCTCCTATGGACAGAAAGTTCTTAATGGGCTTCAGGATGAATGGGCTGATTAGGACATTGGCTAAGTAAACCTATAAGGCTATGTCTAGCCCAAAGTTGCTCAGTATGACCCAACGTACATTATCTTATACTCAAAAAAATAAAATATACAGACTCCAGAATACACAAAGTAGTAAATCTTCAGGCAGCTGTAGTCTTGAACTGATGAGCGGAGTTGATCGATTTCGAGCTTGATGTGTCAAATTGAACTATGACAAATATTGTTTTGTTAATTGTCAAGATTAGGTTGACTGTGATCCGGTTTGGGTCAACAGTTTGCACCATTTCAGCTTTTGTTTTATGCACTCTTTCAGTAGTAGTTGAGTTATGCACTATTTTGTCTAGTTTCTGTAGGAACAAAATCGTAAAGCAGAATACTCTAGAGGGAGGGTGAATAGAGTGGCAGCGGAATATTGCTAATTAAAAATCTTGTTAGCAGTTAGATCACAGATATAAAAATAATCACAAAGTAAATGACAGTAATGAAAAAGTGATCAGAAGGCAAATGCAAACACCGAGATTTATACTGGTTTCCCTCTTGTGAGGACTAGTCCAGTCGGAAGAACTCTAGCTTCCAGTTGAATCCACTATTGGAAAATTCTGCAAGTTTTCATACGAAGTCCTTGCAACTTCTACAAATGCGAGCTTTGATACGAAGAACTCGACCAACTTCAATTGTGAAGAGTTGTATCTTCTATCAAGCCTCTGATTATAGTCGCTCTTGAAACTTCTAGACCGTACCGCACTGGCAAATCGACGAGAGGATTGTAACTGGCTTGGAATTTGAAAATGTAAGCTTTTGAGAACTCTTTAGAGAAAATATAAGCTTTAGAAGAGAAGAGATTGAAAGTGAATTGGTGATTTGAAATGATCGAAATACTTCTCTATTTATAGTTTTTCCAAAGACAGAACTCTGACAGAATTCGGGCAGAATTCGGACAAAACTCTTTGTAACAAACCACAACTGAAGGGTGACCAAGTTCAAAATCAAACGTTCACTAACGTTCATCTTGGCCGAACTCTGGCCGAACTCTGGCCGAGTTCTGCTAGGGTTCTGCCAGTTCATTTTTGAGAAAAGTCAAGTTGGCTTTTTGAAAAGTCCTTCAGAAGCTTTTTGTAAAAAGGATGCTTTTCAAAAACATAGGTCATTTTTAAAGAAATATGTCAGTTTTGAAAAACAATTCCGGACAGCCTATTTGCCAGTACGACTTGGTGTATAATGTATTCCTAGACTTAATAAAATAAAAAATTACATTGCTTTGAAGGATATACATTCTGAATGGCAAACGGCTTCAGTCTTGAACATAATAGATATCCATCGTTGAGCAGTGTCCTAAACGTCGTAGGTAAACATCTGAATTGACTTGTATTTATATCGAGACAGAGTTTGATCAATTATTAAAATCAGGTTTGACCATGACCAATGGGCCAACAATCTTTCCCATTTTGATAATTGACAAACCTTGCCGATATAACATCTAAGTATAGATCAATTCAAAAATGTGTAATACCAGAGAAAATAAAAATTGTTCATAACCTGCATCCATGAAGATGTTAGATCCTATTTCTTCCCCGTTGTCACTTAGCAAAATAAATGCAAAAGAGAAAGCTCCCCCGCAAGAAATACATAAGTAACAAACAGTGAAGAAACACAAGAAATATGTATAAAACATTCATCACAGGCATGGTAGAAACAGTAAAAAAATATTGAATAGACAACACAGGCATGGTATTTATCACAGGCAGTTTATATGAAAAAAATAATGCTATAAAAAGCTGAAACAAATAAAATGTTGAATAATAAATTAAGTGAAACGTATGCCAAACTGAGGCATAATAAAAACCATGTCTATGAAGAGTCGCAGATAATAACTAAGAGTACTGATAAAATCTTGGAATGTTGGAGCATTTCCAAGTAAACATAAGACAAAATATCAGTCTCAATAAGAATAACATCTCAAAAATCATCATCCTCATCATCATCGTCATCAGCTGCAGCAGCAGCATATTCAGATGGACCAGCTCTAGAAGTACTAGCTCCAGAAGTATGAGGAGTGGCACCAGAAGTACGATACCAATCGTAAGCATTCCCTGGCTAGAACAGAGAGTGGACCGCCTCATCATCAACGCGATAGCCAGAAACAGAAGGATCGCGAGGTAGAGAGCTAGCTGAGTGACCCGTCAGCGTAAATCTCAGATCGGCGAAGGAGTTGGCAATAGCCTGGAACCGAGTCACGTCACGGAACTCACGTTCCCTGGAAGTGTCAACATAGAATGACTGCAGATCTAATTGGTGCTGATGAATACCCTCAAATGTCATAGGGTAAGAATAAGAAGGACCAGGTGCAGGAGGAGCAAGTGCGGTAGGTGGAGGAACAGTGGCAATGCTGCGACGAGAGAGTTTGAGGAACTTGGGTTCAGGGTCAACAGCACAAGTGGATATGTCAATGTCAAATCTCTGAAAGATGTATGGGATGATCATCGCATAAGAGAGGTTGCGGTCTCTTCCGCGACATCTACCCATCATCTGAATAATAGTCTTAGGGACAGAAAAAGGAATCCCCTTAAGAATGTGATATAGAGTAGAAAGCTCAAGTGCAGTGACATCATCTTTGGAAGTGAATTTTGGAAGTAAATTTTGGAAGTAAAGTGGAATAGATGATGCGATGTAATTCGTAGTTAAACAAGTTCAAGTTATTAGCCTTGAACTTTCCAGGACGAGCACGTACGGGCGCACAAAGCTCATTCTTGAAACTAACGAGAGTCGTACCATCGGGAAAATCAAAATCAGTGATGTCATTGAGTGGGGCACCTTCGTTTGGAATACCAAGGATTTTTGCTAACGTTTCATCAATAAATTCGATATCGATCCCTCCGATACGTGCTCTCGCGATAAAAGTGTCTAACACGAAATTACAATAGAATAATCTAATAGCATTAGTAGCAATAGGAAATTGTAAAGAAACAAAGTGTTGTAACCCTAATGCCTCAAAGTAAGGGCAGTGGTCAGGAAAGACGGTCCATTTAATCGGTAATCCGGTACAGATGGTACGCATAATAAAATCGGCATACCATAATAAAGCTTGGTCGAAAGTTTTGAAGTAAAACTCGTCCGATGTACCGTCATCCGATTGGACCGGAGAAAAACGGAAATCCGTATGCGGATCTGAAGACGATGTCTCTTCACTGGCATTAGTCTTCTTCCTCTTGAAGGGATTGAACTTAGGCATTCTTTCCTAAAAATTATAAAAACCCTAAGAATTTGAAAGTGGAGGAGAGAAGGAATTATACCTTCCAAGAATTGGATATGTTGTTGAGGACAAAATTCTCCGCACGAATCCAAAGTTTGGACGAAGATCTCCACGCGGATTGGAAGAACAAGGGTGGAGAAGAGCTAGGGTTTTGGAGGCACGGCTGCTGCTGTTTGAGGATGTTTGGAAGAATGAAGAAGATGGGGGCCTCGGGTTCTGGCTGGTACATATATATACCCAGTCTAACTCTGGCCGAATTCGGACCGAGCTCGGGCAAAATTCGCCAAGGGTTGCCTGGCTATATATATATATATATATATATATATATATATATATATATATATATATATATATATATATATATATATATGTAAGAAAAATAATAATGGGGCCACATCTTTTTCATTAATTTGTTTCAAATATTTAATTCAGAGTTTAGTAATTTTAAATCTCAAAATAATATAATTAATATTATTTTATAAATTAATATTCTTTACTCAGCATCTGTCTCAGATTAGCTGTAAGAGTACTGTCCCAGCTAACGGAGGTTCACCGGGGAACTCTTAAGTACCGCTTCGCTTCGACCGTAGTCGTGGTGACAGACAGACTCTTTTTAGGCTTGTCTCGAAAACAGTTTTTGAGTATCGAATAAATTAATTAATAAAACAAAATTAATTAATATTATTGATATCTAAAATTCCTAATTTTCCCCGTAAATAATTGAAACGATCTTCCGCTAGAGGTTTTGTGAGTATGTCTGCTAATTGATTCTGTGTGTCTATGTATACAAGGTCTATATCTCTATTTTGTTGATGATCTCTAAGAAAGTGATGTCAAATCTTAATATGTTTAGTACGAAAGTGACATACTGGATTCTTAGTCAAATTAATAGAACTAGTGTTGTCACAGAAAATGGGTATGTGTGTAAAATGCAATCAATAGTCTTCTAAAGTTTGTTTCATCCACAAAATTTGTGCACAACAACGTCTTGCGGCGATATACTCAGCCTCGGTTGTTGATAATGCAATAAAATTTTGCTTTTTACTAAACCAAGTGACTAGAGATTTTCCTAGGAAATGACATGTGCCACTAGTGCTTTTTCTATCTACTTTGCATCCGACAAAATCAGCATCAGAATAACCGGTTAGGTCAAATGACGCAGTTTTGGGATACCATAAGCCGACAGAAGAAGTGCCTTTAAGGTATCGAAAGATACGCTTAACTGTGCACAAATGTGATTCCTTAGGATTAGCTTGAAAGCGAGCACATAAGCAAACACTAAACATAATGTCTGATCGACTAGCAGTTAAATATAGCAAGCTACCGATCATACCTCGATACTTACGTATGTCGACATGTTTGCCTTGTTCATCAATATCAGCTTGGTTGAAGTCGCCATTGGAGTTCTAAGTGGCTTGACTGCTTCCATGTCAAAAAATTTTAATAGATCATTTGTGTACTTTGCTTGATTTACGAACGTCCAATTGTTGGTTTGTTTGATTTGCAGTCCGAGAAAGAATTTTAGCTCTCCCATCATGCTCATCTCAAACTTATTCTGCATACACTTTAAAAATTCTTGACAAAGAGATTCATCAGTAGATCCAAAGATAATATCATCTACATAGACTTGAATCAAAAGAATATTGTTATTCAAAGATTTTATAAACAAAGTAGTGTCAACCTTTCCCTTTGAAAACCCGTTATCAAGTAGAAAAGAGCTTAGACGATCGTACCAAGCACGAGGGGCTTGTTTGAAACCATATAAGGCTTTCTTCAACTTGAAAACATATTCAGAAAATTTAAAATCAGTAAAACCGGGAGGTTGAGCTACATAAACTTCTTATTTTATAAAACCATTTAAAAATGCGCTTTTGACATCCATTTGAAATAACTTAAAATTATGAAAACATGCAAATGCATATAACATGCAAATGGATTCTAATCTCGTAACTGGGGCATAAGTCTCATCGTAGTCGATACCTTCTTCTTGATTGTATCATTGAGCTACGAGTCGAGCCTTATTACGAGTCACTAAACCATTCTCGTTTAATTTATTTCAGAATACCCATCGGGTGCCAATGACCGGATGATCAATGGGCTTGGGAACAAGTTCCCAAACTTGATTCCATTCGAATGGGTTTAATTCCTCTTGTATAGCATCTAACCAAAAATTATCACTACATGCCTCATCAATATTTTTGGGTTCAAACTGCTAGACAAAAGCAACATAAGAAGCTATATCTTTATTCGAGGAATGAGTACTTACACCCTTGGTAATCTCACCAATTACCAAGTCCTTTGGATGATTAGCTAAGAATCTCATCTCTTTTGGTGTAGTCTCAAGATTGTTAGTTCCGGCTTCTTTGCTTGGAGGTTTATCTGATGCCTGATGTGATGGTTCTGCATCCTTGTGTGAAGGTTTTGTAGTAGCTGTACTTGGTGTGATTATGTCTTCATTGTCATCATCGTATAAGTGTTGATTTAGCTTATCAAACTTGACATTGATAGATTTTTCGATGATCATGGTTCTTTTGTTGAAGACTCTGTATCCTTTGTTCTTTGCTGCATAACCTAAAAATACCTTCATCAGCCTTTTCATCAAATTTACTCAAACTATCTTTAGTATTAAGAATAAAACATTTACAACCAAAGATCTTGAAATATGAAACATTTGGTGTTCTATCAAACCATAGTTCATAGGGAGTCTTCTTCGATATAGGTCGAATTAGAACCCTACTGAGAATATAGCATGCTGTATTTACAGCTTCAGTCCATAAGTATCTAGGCAGACTAAACTGGTTTAACATTACTCTAGCCATTTCAGATAGAGTTCTGTTCTTACGTTCCACAACTCCATTTTGTTGCGGAGTCCTAGGGTAAGAGAATTCATGCAGATAACCGTGTGTGTCACAAAATTGCTTGAATTATACATTCTTAAATTTGCCGCCATGATCACTACGAATGCGAGTAATCATGAACCCTTTTTTATTCTGTACTTTTTTGTAAAAGGTGACGAATTCTGATAATGCATCGTTCTTGCGTGCAAGAAAATAAACCAATGTATATCTAGAAAAATCATCTACAATCACAAATGCATATAACTTACCACCTAGACTAGCAATTCTACTTGGTCCAAATAAGTCTATATGCAACAGTTGTAAAGGTCTAGTGGTACTTACAGCGTTCTTGGATTTGAATGCGGAGTTGGTAGCTTTGTTCTTTTCACATTCACTACATACCGTATCTTTCTTGAAAGAAATATCCGGTAAGCCGCGTACCAACTTCTTTGTATATAGTCTTGAAATTGTGTCCATGTTTGCATAACCGAGTCTCATATGCCATAGTTGACTCTCAACGCTTTTGGCCATCAAACATCTACCTGCTTTGTTAGCATCTTCCAACAAATAGAAAACATATATATTGTCTTCCCTAATACCTTCAAATATAGTAATACCAGTTGAACTATCAACTATATTGCATTTATCTTTTACGAAGTTAATACCATAACCGTGATCAGCTAAATGGCTTATGCTGAGCAGATTATGTTTTAACTCGGTAACTAGACAAACATCTTTAATTACTGGATAGGGAGCCTTACCAATGTCATCGATACCGATTATGTATCCTTTTAAATTATTACCAAAGGAGACGTATCCTTCTTTATTCCTCTTCGACAGTGTTGCGAATAATGAAGCATCACCGGTCATGTGCCGTGAGCAACCGCTGTCGAGGATCTATTTGCTCCTAGCATGTGAAGGGCGTCCCACCTACAAAACAATTTGCAGATGAAACTCTTGGTACCCATTTCTTGTAGGGTCCTGACTGGTTAGTTTTTGGTATCCATGCATAAACATTTAAATCTAGTAACTTTCTGATTCTACATGCAGATATATGACCAATGAGGCCACAATAATGACATTTAGCATGTTGAGTGTTGAAAGTAGTGTGAGGTGCATGATTGGTAGGTTTTGGTTTTCTAGTATAGAAGAATGCATGCCTATTAGTCTTCTTGGGCATAGTTTTGGTATAGTTTGGTCTGACAGTGTTGGGCGTGTTCCGATGACTTCAGGCCGTTTTTCTAAACTAATTTCCAACTTTTTGGAAGTGTCATACAATCTAGTATAGTCAGATGTGAGTGATCCTAGTCTGACCTGTGCACACTGGAGACTCTTTCTCTCCTTAGATAGGTCTTCTTTTAAGTGGATAATAGTTTGGTCTTTTTCTTCGGATAGCTTAACAGTCTCGTGTAACAACAATTTAATAGAAGAAAGCTCACCAGACTCAGTTGAAGAGTCATTATTTCTAACATGATCTAATTGGTCGATAAGTCTTCCTATTTTACCTTTGTACTCTTTGAGTACCTTCTTAGAGGTTTCATATTTACTACGCAGTTTCCTGTAATCATCTAACAGTTCACTGAAAGCCTCTCCTAGTTGCTCAATGGTGAAATCATCATAAGGATCAAATAGAGGATTAGTGATTACCTGATCGCAAGCCATCAAGCATACATTTGCAGCGTCATCTGATTGTTCATCTTCTGAGTCGCTGGCTTCACTTTCATGCCATATGCTTGTGTTGGCGTACTTCCTTGATGTAGATTTCTTCAGGTAGCCTTTGTCATATTTGCTATTTTTTGTTCTCCTGTTAAATCTTATGAACTTCTTGAATTTTTTACCAGAAGAGCTTGATCTTCAGAGTCGGAGTCGCTGTCGTCAGAATCATCTTCGATGGTTCTTCTAAGATGAGCCTTGAGAGCGATCGTCTTCTCTGACTTCTCCTTTGGTGTAGTATCTTCAAAGTCTTGAAGTTCTAACTCGTGAGTGAGTAGCTTACCCATGAGTGTTTCTAGAGACATTGTTGAGAGGTCGTTTCCTTCAATGATTGCAGTAGCCTTTGGAATCCAGTTCTTTGTAAGGGCTCGTAGAAGTTTGCGAATCTTCTCATGGTTACTGTAATCCTTGCCTAGTGAAGACAGAGGATTTACAATATCCAAGAATCTTGTAAACATCTGAGTGACTGATTAACTTGGCTTCATTTTGAACGCCTCGTACTCCTGAGTAAGTCTGCTGATCTTTGACTCCTTGACTTGTGTTGTTCCTTCGTGGGTTACTTCGAAAAGTTTCCACACTTCGTTTGATGTTGTGCAAGTAGACACCCTGTTGAATTCAGTTCTGTCTAAAGCACAAAATAGAGCGTTAATAACACGTGCGTCAAGACTGGCCTTTTTCTTTTCCTCCTCTGTATATTTGTCATGGGGTTTTTCAACTAAAACACCATCAACATTAATACGAGGGGGCTTTTTATAGCCATCAATAACTACAGACCATAAGTCAAAATCAAGAGATTTCAAAAAGAAACTCATACGTGTTTTCCAATAAGTGTAATTTGTGCCGTCAAACAGTGGAGGTCTCTTTGTGGCTTGGCCTTCACTTGTGAATTTTATAGTTGCCATGTGTAATGCTGTGATCTATAAAACAATTGAATATAACTGCAATTTTACCTTGCTTTACCTGTACAACCCGCTCTGATACCAATTGTAGGAATAATTGGGATCAGAATATAATGCCTCTAGATGGAGAGCCTGCTCTGATACCAATTGTAGGAACAAAATCGTAAAGCAGAATACTCTAGAGGGGGGTGAATAGAGTAGGCAGCGGAATATTGCTAATTAAAAATCTTGTTAGCAGTGAGATCACAGATATAAAAATAATTACAAAGTAAATGACAGTAATGAAAAAGTGATCAGAAGGCAAACGCAAACACCGAGATTTATATTGGTTTCCTTCTTATGAGGACTAGTCCAGTCGGAAGAACTCTAACTTCCAGTTGAATCCACTATTGGAAAATTCCGCAAGTTTTCATACGAAGTTCTTGCAACTTCTATAGACGCAAGCTTTGATACGAAGAACTCGACCAACTTCAATTGTGAAGAGTTGTATCTTCTATCAAGCCTCCGATTACAATCGCTCTTGAAACTTCTAGACCGTACCACACTGGCAAATCGACTAGAGGATCGTAACTGGCTTGGGATTTAAAAATGTAAGCTTTAGAAGAGAAGAGATTGAAAGTGAATTGATGATTTAAAATGATCGAAATACTTCTCTCTTTATAGTTTTTCCAAAGATAGAACTCTGACAGAATTCGGACAGAACTCTTTGTAACAAACCGCAACTGAAGGGTGACCAAGTTCAAAATCAAACGTTCACTAACGTTCATCTTGGCCGAACTCTGGCCGAGTTCTGCTAGGGTTCTGCCAGTTCATTTTTGAGAAAAATCAAGTTAGCTTTTTGAAAAGTCCTTCAGAAGCTTTTTGTAAAAAAGATATTTTTCAAAAACATAGGTCATTTTTAAAGAGATAGGTCAGTTTTGAAAAACAATTCCGGACAGCCTATTTGCCAGACAGAGTTTGATCAATTATTAAAATCAGGTTTGACCATGACCAATGGGCCATCAATTTCCATTTCTCATACTTTATTACTGCTAGTGTTGGTATTTGTCTTGAGCTGTGACTTGTTTCATTTATATGTCTTGTGTATATTACTCTATCTTTTTCTTTGTTATTGTTGGCTTCACATATTGCGGAGAAGTCATATGTTGAGTAAATGACAAAAGGGGAGAACGAGTCAATACCAAAGAACAAATTTCAAATTTGAAGATTTTCGATCAACTCAGAATAAGTCATGTATGTCATTTCAAAGTTATATATTTGTTATATTTTGGTATTGACTCATAGTTTGTCAATTATCAAAATGGGAGAGATTGTCGGCCCATTGGCTAATGGTCACACCTGATTTTGATAATCAACGGTAACTTTGGTCGATACGCAAAATATACAGACTGTTACAGGTTTCAAAAAGAGAAGCTCGTCTACGTCTGACTGCTTCCTCCTACTTCAAAGTACAGTATATTGTGTTGTCATCAAAAAGATCAATCGCACTGAAGACAAAGACTTTTTTTATTATGTATTTTCTGTATTTTCTACTTTATTGAGTCTAGAAAACAAATTATGAGGCTGATCAGGATTATACTGGCTTAGGTTTTTCTCAGTCCACATATCCAAATAAGCCTACCTATTTAATCCTAAATACCCCATAATTCCAAAAAGCATAAAGCCTATGCAATTTGGTCCAAATCATTTGAGTTCTAACCTAACAGAACTCTGGGCAAACTCTAATCGAGTTCGGCCTGAGTTCGGCCCAAGTTCGGTTCCATTATTTTGAAATTCACTTCCCACCAAATCTGCATCCAATGTTTGTTTGCGAGATTCATGCATCCGAACTCTACCTGAACTCTGTCCGAGTTCGGTCAGGAAAAACACTATAAATAGAGAAGAATTTCCATCATTCCAAATCACTCATTCACTTTCTCTTTTCTATCTTTCTAAAGTGTTTTCTCGAGCAAAAGCTTTCAAATCTAGCCTAATACCACTCTTAGCCAAAACCAGTATAGTTCTGTTTCAGTCTAGAGTTTCGGTTCAGAAGAGTTGTATCAGAGGTTGTAATTCAAAAAATGTTCCAGTTTTCAAAATCAAGTTTATGGAGTCGGTCGTGCGCTCGTCACCAAGCACGATGTTGTAAGAGACTACAAGCTCTCATTTAGCTTGTGAATAGTAGATTAACATCGAGCAAGAGTATTCGAGACTGGAGTAGTCCTCTCAAAGGGAGGCCAGTTTATATCGCGTTGTTCACTAAGTTTGATTCTCTGATCTCCTACTTTACTGCATTTATTTACTGTATCTTACTTGCCATAGTCTGTATAACTGCTTAATTTTTAATTGGTGATTATTTTTACTGCACACGCACACACTCTATTCACCCCCTCTAGAGGTGCTCAACGATTCTATATTTCTGATCGAAACTGGAGTCAATTTTGAAAAACCCCAAAACCGTTCCCCCTTGGGTTGGGGTAATTTCCAGTTCATTCTTCGCTTTGAAGCCAACCAAGTGAATGCGGACAACGGCAGTCGGCATTCGATTTTCGGCGCGTACATGCGAAGACCCTTCGCCTCAAAAAACCAATCTTCCATGATCTTCAAAAGCTTTGCTTCATAAGAAGCCAGTCTGTCCCCAAACAAAAATTGGGGCTTCAGATAAGACTCGGTTGTACTTCATCAGCATGGAGTAGGCCCATCTCCATCATGGCCTGGAGGAAAGAGAAGGGCTGGTCCATAATCAGCGCCATCCTTTCCAACAGCTGGTCTAGCATAATCACAACCTTGGAGGGATTAACTACTTCTTCATTAAAGTCCAGACCCATCTAGCAAAGGGAGTAGTCGAACAGAATCTCATCCAATCAGGGCAAGGTCATAGACACTGCAAAAAGATAAAGGCAAAAAAGTTAGCAAAAACATGGTCTTTTTGAAGAAAGACAAAAAGATATGTGCAGCATGGCGTTAGCGCATCTGAAGTTATGCGCATCAGCCAAAGCCTCGATGCATCTTTAGGACCTAAGTCCATGCACGTTGGCTGAATTATACCTCGACGTATCTTCAGGACCGAAGTCCATAACCGTTGGTAATGTCAAAGCTTCAGCGCATCTTCAAGACCGAAGTCCATGCGCGTCAGTAAGGTAAAACTTCAACGCATCTTCAGGAACGAAGTCTATACGCATCGGCAAAGTAAAGCTTAGGCCCCTCTTCCGGTGTAGCCCTATAAGCCACACCCATGCGCTTCAGCAGGGTAGTTGGCGCATGTTCCAGATGGTTGCCCATTCATGCGCTCAACCGTGCACGAAGTGTCTGTGTTTTTGGAGACGTCGACAATGACGGACACTCACCGATAACTTCACTACAAATATCAGGATGAGGGGTGTCCAAGACGTCAGGCTCATCAGTGTCGACTTCAACGGGCTTCTTGCCCTTACCTTTGCTGTAAACCCCCAAAATTTTAAGGATATTTTTCAAATTCATTGTTATTTTTAAGATTTTCTTAAATAAATTGTTTTGAATTATTTTTGTTATTTATCTATAAATATGGTCTTAGTCATGCTTAAAATTTCTTATGCACACTGACTAGAAAATATGGCACGTCTGTGCAGTCAAGTGCCTTGACTAGCATATTAGCTTTAAGTGCCACTAGAATTATTTTACTTGAATATGTAGTTGTTTAAACTTATTAAATTGTAATAAGGCTATTTTTCCATTTTTTAATAATTAATTATCTATTTTTTTAGATTAAAAAATAATAATAATATTTGTAGTAAAAATAATAATAGTAGTAATAATACCCTACTAATTTTATTATTATTATTATTATTATTATTATTATTATTATTATTATTATTATTATTATTATTATTATTATTATTATTATTATTATTATTATTGCTTCTAAATTTTTTTCCAAATATTAGTAACTATTTAGTTTAAAAGTATACGTAGCAAATAATTGTGCATGGCTAGGTAAACAAGAGATTTTGACATAAATAATTTATATATTATTGTAGAATGAAATTGTAGATTTTTAGAAACTTTTGTATAATTTTATTTGAATATTTAAAAGGTTTATATTAAGTTATTTATATATCTAACTATAAACAGGAAAAGAAAAGAAAAAATCAATTTCAATATATCGCGAGATTTTCGTAAATCTCGTAATATGACCATCTACCCCAAACCCGACAGTATATATATTGTTGGTTCTCTAATTTTTTTTTCTAAAGATCCGATCGACCAAAACACTCAATTCTTCATCTATTCGACCCAAAAAAATTTCTATAGAATCCCTATCATATTCTCCACGGGATTACATCAAATCCTATTCAAAATCAAGTTGCAATTGATCAAAATAGAATTATACACTGATATATAATCTATATGTGTTATTTGGGAAACTCTTTGATCCCGAGCCCAAGAGAACTCTATCCTCTACCCAGAGCCTCCGACTAGAGTCCCCAACCCTAGACGTGCAGTCACGGCCAACTGTGCCACCAGCTCGTCACTCGGATCGTTGACAAGTACCTGCAATCCGTGCCGAACAGAGGAAACTATGTTTTCGCACAGCCATAAGATACCCCCTTCACCGTCTCACTTCTTCATACGTAGTTGATAGTTTTCAATTCTGTAAGTTGCATTATAGAGCCTAGCTGACCTCCTCGAGATCCCAACAAAGGGATTTGAATATGTTGCACAACCAGTATAGAAAATTGACGTAAAGTCGACAAAAACCAACTGTCACAATTGACAGAATTTGGCTTTCATGTACCCCTATTTGAAGTCAAATTATGGACACACCAGTAAGATTCTTTGAAAACTTCATGAACAAAGTTTTAGACCATATGTAGCTTTTCAATACCCTTCTTGTAGTTTGAATTCTCAAGCACTATATGCAATTATTTTTGAATCCAAAGTTCGTGAAAAATCTGTTTTCGAAAAACTAAAAAATTAAAGAAATCTTCCGATACGGCATGCGCCCCGACAAACCGGGTGACATGGTCACAACCCATAAGAATCGAAAGGCGCGTATGGATGTTGTCGACGTGTGGGAATCAACAGAACTCGATTTCGTTGTGTGTGCGCGACGAAATCGAAGCGTATCCGTCGATATACCCCGTATCGGCCACTTTACAAACTAGGCCCTAACTTCATGCACGTTCGTCGTATCGAGACAAAACTTGTGCCATCAGGACCATTCATTTTTCTGGTCCTATATGCCAAGTTTGGTCCGATTCTGATAAGTTCGACCGGAACGTCATTTTGGCGGGCCCGCGAACCGATCCAATGAACGAAATTGTACACGGCCCATCGGAATCTAACTTTAGACATACAGTTAGGTTCGTCTCGTCAAATCAAACACGTAGAAATATAATTTGCTGACTTTAGAGACCGTAGATTCTGACATGCTTTTCGGTATAAAACGGGTCCAACGGTAGACATCTTTTTGACCCAAAATTAAGATTTTGCCTTTGTGTACAGAATTGGACTTTTAGGCAGGCGTTTCAAGACTTATATTTTATACCAAAAATGTTCGTGATGTTTATTTTAGCATCCGGAGCTGTTTGTGGATTTTGACTTTCGTTGCTGACGATTCTGACTGTTGGATTTTGCTTTTTCTGCACACCATCTCCAGGCAAGATACCTTGCCATTTGTTGTCTATTTACTTTAGCTCATATTTCATGCATTTACTTATTATTTAATTTGTGCAAAATAAACTGTGATACTTGTCATAATTAGATAGAATTTTACTGTTCTGTTTTATTTCCTGCTATTTATTATTTTCACACACATTGAACTTAGATTTAAGGGACCACCCTTTGTGTGTTGCACTCATAGGCCTTGACACGATTGTACCACGAAGTCGAGAGTTGCATATAGAACTCGACATGCGTGACTGGCTGGCCACCGGTACGTATAAGTCGTGCGATAGGATTAACTGCTAATAGTATTGCATGATTAGTTCGACTTAGCGGTTAATAGAGGGCATACGTGTTGTAGATACAACATAGTAGGTATTGGACGGGAAGGACAATTCCTTAGCGTATGGACTACTACACACTTTACCTTTTGTAACCTGTGAGCTCCGCAGGTGAGATTATCCATTATTACTGACGGCCACTGATGTTCTGCGGAACGTTATGCGCTTAGGCCCCTGGTGCCCAGAGAAGGAACCGTGCCAATTCTATTTTAGCCAGAGAGCCCATGCGTTGGAGGTTTGTTCTTAAACTGTATTCCCTTAGAATAGTTAGGTTTCCTTATCCGTTAGGTATAGGTACTTTTGGTTTAAGTACTTATATCTGATCGCGACTTGGAAAAGTAACTTGTCGCGTACTAGTTTCTTACACCTTGTCCTTGTTTGGTTGTAGGTGTGGTTCACTGCTTCGATGAGAAGATACTTAATCTTGTTGCGGTCCGGATACCTTATTGGATTCATGACTTGGAAAGATACTTCATCGTGGGTTAGTGTGTCATCTCATGTCCTTGTTTGGTTGGAGGGATGGTAAGCTAATTCAAGGGTGGAGTATTGGACCATGTTATGATCCGATTTCACTTATTATTATTGAGTAGTTTATATGCAGTAAATGGCATGTTCTTCCTGTATCTTGTTATGTCCTTCTGAGGACCTGGCTATCCCTTCAGGTGTGTGTTCTTCTCTTTCTGCAGGTATTCTAGCCGAGGTCGTGATCTTCTCTATTCCTTCGAAGATGACGTATCTTGGATCATCCTTACTAATCTTGACAAATCATTTCATTGTTCATGTATTACTTCTCCTATTAGTTGGTAGTAGATTTGTCTCCGCCCAATCTTTTATATAAACGACAAATTCTAGTTGGTTTATATTATCTCTTATTCTTATATTTTGTGGATGAGATTAGTTGTAATGGTTTTACTGTATTTTACAGCTTACGTATATTTATTATACTGTTGGCATGTCTACGTTCCTAGTCCTGTGTATTTTGGGACTGGGGCGTTACATATTTTTGTGGTGGTCTATGCAGGTCGAGATAAATTATTTGGTTACTTTACCGTACCAAGCAAACTTGCGTATAGGATTAGAGTCTAGGATCTCATCCACATACTTGACCCTCTACCTCGATTCCATTTTCGAACTCTCACTTGACTCCTTGATTTGCATCTTGCTTGATCCCTTTCTATCGTAGTTCTTGTCTTCCCTTCGTGCTTGATAGTGGTTAGGAAGGTGACTCATAATAGGTAAGACATGTTCTATTGTCCCATCATACTACTAGTTTAACTCTTATAAGTTGGGTAGAATGCCTCATAACCTAGCATCCCATTATCCTTATAACCCCTTCAGGAAATATAGTTGAATAACAATGGTAGATTACCTAGACTATGGAGTTTTAGAGGTTCATATCCCTCTGGTCGACCAAAGCCTTAGACAAGAAGACAGTAGGACAACTGTATAGGCACGAACACCAGACAAGACTTAGATTCTTAAGGAACTTGAATTAGTTGTATTTCCTTTCATCATTATCTCGCGTACTCATATTTTACCATCTTGACCAATACTGCTATTATAGCCTAGTTTTGTAAGCTTACCCTTTTATCGAGCTTGTTCAAGACATATGTTATTTGGACGCGTCCACTAACATATTGTCTAATCAGAACCGGTGCATGATGGTCTGATCAACCTAGTGCACTTGGTTCGCTCTTCTTATGATTACCCTACACAGATTAAGAAATGGTTAACAAATATACTTGTCCTCTAAGATCTCATTCGCGTATGCCTTAACAACTCCCTTTTGAACTACTACATCGTCTTTGAAACCCATTTTGGCAATTCGATCCCATCTCCCTCGAACTCTTATCGTTTTTCGTCACCTATTTCGAAAAACAAACATTCGCAAACACGAAGTATTCTTCTATGGCCAAGAAAGCTATATATAAATAATTATTTCTATCTATTCGGAATCGGAGAACTATCTTCCAACTTGACTCATATCTACCATATCACATTATCTTTTACGTCGTGTAGTATTCTTTTATAATCAAGAGTCGAGGTACTACATCACGAATTTGAAATTTTTCTAACCTCATTAAACCTAAAACTGTGTCTTAGTTCTGTAGAGTATAGATTGTAAGCCCTCTAAATTTTAGGATTTACTAGTATTATAGATTGATTAGGATAAGTTGGTTTCTATTAGGATGATAAGTTAGTACCTCATGAGCACCCACTTTCTACCTAGATCATTTGGTGTCCTCGATCGTGACATTGCAATTCGGAGAACGAGACCAGTTGTTACCTTCCAACAAATTTCATGTACAAGACCTGGAGAAGTCTACCTTCATTTAGGCATATCATGCCTCACTCAAACATGTCCCCTTGTACTCTGTTTTCATGATACGACTTTCAGGTCAAAAAGGCTAGTTATAACCCTTACCATAATACTGATGTACTTTTCGACCTCAATTCGGGATCCAATCTTGACTCAATTCTTTCGACTCAATATATGGTTGTAATCCACTCGAAGCCCACTACACATGCCACTAGTGTGCCACTCAATTGAGTTCTCGTGTGCTACTTATACACAAAAGCCACGGAAGGCGCAGACTTACTTAACCTATTTAACCAACCCGCTGGCAATTAGTCCAACCACTTGAGTTGAAACCAATTCTAGGTTGTCCTAACCTAATAGGAATGGTTCAGATAGATTTTTGGGATCTTGTCCAGCCAATATAGATTAAAATCCAAGATTTAATTAATCAAAGATTGGTTCCAATGGAACTAATAAATCATTGGTTCATAATGTTTTTCTATCCGTATCATTTTGATACCCTGTCGTGACTTTGATATGTGGAGCACAACACTAGCCATTTCCTTCTAACAAATTTTACCCTCATGAACTAGACGAGCCATCCTACACACATGACATACATGTCCCACACAAACACACCATCATGTGGTCCATTTCAATTACACTACATATATGACACATTTTTCTTAGAAAAACCACTGATGTCCAATTTTGTCCCATTTGATTTTAACCATGCAAAATCAACCCATTCCTATAAACAAACTAAATATCCATGATCCATGAAAGACTAAGAACACCCTATCTTGTAAGAATATGGTGTTAGTTTGGATATTATTTATGACCATCTCCCCATCTTTACAGAGACGATGTTTATGATTTGATATACTCACTCTCCCCTTCGTATTCAGCCTCATTATTGTTTTTATATAAGTTTATTTTTAATTTTGAGGACAAAATTTTTATAAGTTGGGTAGGATGTAAACTCCCAAAATTTCAAGGATATTTTTCAAATTTATTGTTATTTTTAATATTTTTTTAAATAAATTATTTTGAATTATATTTTTATTTATCTATAAATATGGTCTTAGTCATGCTTAAAATTTGTTATGCACACTGACTAGACAATATGGCACGTCTAGTGCAGTCAAGTGCATTGACTAGCATATTAGCTGTAAGTGCCACTAGAATTATTTTACTTGAATATTTAGTTGTTTAAACTTATTAAATTGTAATACGGCTATTTTTTCATTTTTTAATAATTAATTATCTATTATTTTTTAGATTAAATAATAATAATAATAATATTTATAGTAAAAATAATAATAGTAGTAATGATACCCTACTGATTTATTGTTATTATTATTATTATTATTATTATTATTATTATTATTATTATTATTATTGTTGTTGTTGTTGTTGTTATTATTATTATTATTATTACTACTACTATTGCTTCTACTATTGCTTCTAAAATTTTATTCCAAATATTAGTAATTATTTAGTTTAAAAGTATACGTAGCAAATAATTGTACATGGCTAGGTAAATAAGAGATTTTGACATAAATAATTTCTATATTATTGTAGACTGAAATTGTAGATTTTTAGAAATTTTTGTATAATTTTATTTGAATTTTTAAAAGGTTTTATATTAAGTTATTTATATATCTAACTATAAACAGGAAAAGAAAAGGAAAAAAATCAATTTTAATATATCGCAAGATTTTCGTAAATCTCGCGATATGACCATCTACCCCAAACCCGACATTATATATACCGTTGGTTCTTGATTTTTTTTCTAAAGATCCGATCGACCAAAACACTCAATTCTTCATCGGTTCGACCCGAATTTTTTTCTATAGAATCCCTACGGGATTACATCAAATCCTATTCAAAATCAAGTTGGAATTGATCAAATTCGGATTTAAACACTCATATATAATCTATACGTGTTCTTTGGAAAACTCTTTGATTCCGAGCCCTAGAGAACTCGATCCTCTACCCAAAGCCTCCGACCAGAGTCCCCAACCTTAGACGTGCAGTCCCGGCCAACTATGCCACCTGCTCGTCGCCCGGATCATTGACGAGCACCTGTAATCCATGCTGAACAGAGGAAACTCTATTTTCGCACAGCCACAAGGTACCCCCCCTTTACTGTCTCACTTCTTCGTGCATAGTTGGTAGTTTTTGATTCTGTAAGTTGCAGTATAGAGCCTAGCTAACCCTCTCAAGATCCCAACAAAGGGATTTGAATATAGTTTCACGACCAGTCCAAAAAATCGACGTAAAGTCGACAAAAACCAACTGTCACAATTGACATAAATTGGCCCCTATTTGAAGTCGAATTATGGACACACCAGTAAGATTCTTTGAAAACTTCATGAACAAAGTTTTATACCATATGTAGCTTTTCAATTCCCTTCTTGTAGTTTGAATTCTCAATCACTATATGCAATTATTTTTGAATCCAAAGTTCATGAAAAATCTGTTTTCGAAAAACAAAAAAATTAAAAAATCTTCCCTATACGGTGTGTACCCTGACAAACCGGGCGACGTGGCCGCAACCCATAACCATCGAAAGGCGTGTATGGATGTTGTCGACGTGTGGGAATCGACGGAACTCGATTTCGTTGTGTGTGCGCAACGAAATCAAAGCGTATCCGTCGAGATACCCTGTATCAGCCACTTTACAAACTAGGCCATAACTTCTTACACGTTCGTCGTATCGAAACAAAACTTGCGCTATCAGGACCGTATCATTTTTTTGGTTATGTATGCCAAGTTTGGTCCGATTCTGAGAAGGTCGACCGGAATGTCATTTTGGAGGGCCCGCGACCCGATCCAACGGACGAAATTGTGCACAGCCCACCGGAATCCAACTTTGGACATACGATTAGGTTCGTCTTATCAAATCAAACCCGTAGAAATATGATCTGCTGACTTTATAGACCGTAGGTTCTGGCTTGCTTTTTGGTGCAAAATGGGTCCAACGGCGGAAATCGTTTTGACCCAAAATTAAGATTTTGCCCCTGTATCCAGAATTAGACTTTTGGACAGACTTTTCAAGACATCTTTTATACCAAAAATGTCCATGATGTTTGTTTAAGCATCCGGAGCTATTTGTGGATTTTGACTTTCGTTGCTAACGATTCTGACTGTTGGATTTTGCTTTTTCTGCACACCATCTCCAGGCAAGATACCTTGCCATTTGTTGTCTATTTACTTTAGCTCATATTTCATGCATTTACTTATTATATAATTTGTGCAAAATAAACTGTGGTACATGTCATAATTAGATAGAATTTTACTGTTTCATTCTATTTCCTGCTATTTATTATTTTTATACACATTAAACTTAGATTTAAGGGACCACCATTTGTGTGTTGCATTCATAAGCCTTGACACAATTGTACCACGAAGTCGCGAGTCGCATATAGAACTCGGACATGCGTGATTGGCTGGCCACCGGTACGTATAAGCCGTACGATAGGATTAACCGCTAATAGTATTGCATGATTAGTTCGACTTAGCGGTTAATAGAGGGCATACGTGTTATGGATACAACATAGTAGGCATTGGGCGGGGAGGACAATTCCTTAGCGTATGGGCTACTAAACACTTTACCTTTTGTAACCCGTGAGCTCCGCCGAAAATGCGGGTGAGATTATCCATTGTTACTGACGGCCACTGACGTTCTGCGGAACGTTATCCTCTTAGGCCCCTGGTGCCCAGAGAGGGAACCGTGCCAATCCTATTTTAGCCAGAAAGCCCATGCGTTGGAGGTTTGTTCTTAAATTGCATTCACTTAGAATAGTTAGGCTCCCTTATCCGTTAGGTATAGGTACTTTTGGTTTGAGTACTTATATTTGATCGCGACTTGGAACAGTAACTTGTCGCGGACTAGTTTCCTACACCTTGTCCTTGTTTGGTTGTAGGTCTTGTTCACTGCTTCAATGAGACGGTACTGAATCTTGTTGCGGTCCGGATACCTTATTAGATTCATGACTTGGAAAGATACTTCATCGTGGGTTAGTGTGCTATCTCCTGTCCTTGTTTGGTTGGAGGGATGGTAAGCTAATTCAAGGGTGGAGTATTGGACCATGTTATGATCCGATTTCATTATTATTGACC
This sequence comes from Iris pallida, assembly GCA_029216955.1. Taxonomy (NCBI): domain Eukaryota; kingdom Viridiplantae; phylum Streptophyta; class Magnoliopsida; order Asparagales; family Iridaceae; genus Iris; species Iris pallida. Next base: position 70,797 of record JANAVB010034783.1, on the reverse strand, counting down.
AGTTTATATTCAGTATATGACATGTTCTTCATGTATCTTGTTACGTCCCTCTGAGGACCTGGTGATCTCTCCAGGTGTGTGTTCTTCTCTTTCCACAGGTATTCTAGTCGAGGTTGTGATCTTCTCTATTCCTTCGAAGATGATGTATCTTGGATCGTCCTTACTACTCTTGACAAATAATTTTATTGTTCATGTATTACTTCTCCTATTAGTTGGTAGTGGATTTGTCTCCGCACAACCTTTTGTATAAATAATACATTCTAGTTGATTTATATTCTCTTATTCCTATATTTTGTGGATAAGATTAGTTGTAATGGTTTTACTGTATTTTATAGCTTATGTATATTTATTATACGGTTGGCATGTCTACGTCCTAGTCCTACGTATTTTGGGACTGGGGCGTTACATTTGCCCTTGACGGCGGAGGCACGATGAGCTTTGGGGGCCATTACAAAGAGAAGCTAGGGTTTCGGAAGAGGAGGAAAAACTCTAAGGAGGAGAACTTAAAGAAAGAGAACAGAAGAGTCCATCTCTTCCACCTAAGCACCTATTTATAGGCTTAGGAAGCACGTGACCTGATAAGATGTGACGACAGCAGCTAACGCTTCGAAGTTCGTGAAGAGGCGACATGAAATCTTTGAAAAGATTATCATTAATCTGACACGAGAACCGAAGCACTATCAAACCACATATGCGTCAAACGTAGTCATGCATGGAGATCACCATGCGCCCAAGCAGATCATGCGCCTAAAGGTTCCACTGCCCACACTTCTTATTCAAACTGTTTCAAAACTTGTCTAAATTTTGAAAACTTTGAAGGCGGTCTTGTAGAAGCATGGAATTTCATGCACCACAGAGGCCAAGTTCCTATGTGCTACAAACAATATGCGCCAGAGACACAGAGCAACATCGGCGCATCACAAAAAGACAGTAGATAAAAGCGCATGAAAAGAATATTTTTATTAATTATAAAAATCTATTACATGGCTTTTCTTTATTACATATAAAGTCTACTACAGCCTAGTCCAAAATCTACAGATAGGTGTATCATATTTTATGTCTCAGCATAGGCGCATCTCTTCCTCGTCACGAGCGAATCACTTCCTCATCAGGGGCGCATCAAATCCTCGTCTCAGCACAGGCGTATCCCATCCGAAGCAGTTATTGAGCAGAACGTGGGTTGGCAATCATTCTAAACCCGGTACTCAATATTTTGGCACTAGATATTGTGTCGAAGAGGAGCACTGCCAGTAAGGTGCACGAGCATGAACTGCTCTGGCCGTAGCTAACTCGATGCATCTTAGTTCTATGATGGAATTTATTGTCAAAATTGAAGATTCTTTGAACGAGGAGATCTACAACCCACAGCATACGAACTCGCCAAGGAGGAGGATCAGTTGAGTTCATTTTCGACGAGAAGTCGTGTGAAATAAGAAAGAGCAAGTTCTTCTCTCTTCAAAACACGTATATTTATAATCCAAGGCAGAACCAAACCCATGCGCTAAGTGGTAGCCTCCCTGAAGTTAATGCGATGAACCTAGCATTAATGGAAATGAATTTTCCATGTCGATTTCAACCAAGTCAAAATTATTAATTTTGAGCCTCAAAACACTCAATGAGGTTGACTGAAAGTGGTGCGCCCCATAAGTCATACGCCCACCTATGATGTACCCTATAACTGATACGCTCCATGGTGCATGCTCCCCCACAATGATGCGCCTACCTAAGCTTTTCACCCATCAAAGAATTTAATGCTAAGTGACATAAGTCAGCAGCACGCATCTCGAAAACTGAACAGTCGACAACTTTAACAGAAAACGAAGAGGCACCGACGTCAGCACACAATCATTACTTGTTTTGTCTGATACAGCTGTGCTCTGCCACGTGGTCGACTAATCCCTTACATGCGCCCTAAAGCCATGCGCCCATATTTGCATGCACTCAGAAGCTATGTGCCAAGTCTTCTCATGCGCTAAATCTCCCAAGCGCATCAAATCTATTATCTCTCAAACATATCGAGATCTTTGAGCTATGTACATGCGCCACGTATCATTGACTCATTTTTGCTCTTGAACTGGTGCCAACCACCCAAGATCTTAGCAACAAACGAATCTCAACAACTATCACATGTCAGCTCATTCACAGCCCAATAGTGCAGTTATACCAGATTACGTTTAAGCTTCCCGGGTGCAGCGCTCCTGCGCCCAATAAAGCCATACGCGTAGCGTTCCTACGTGCCAATTTCCATGCGTGCATCGCACATGCGTGCATGAAAGGATCATTCCACCATCTATAAATAGAAGGATCATTCCTTCATTCAAGCCCCTTGGGATTCATCACACATTCAGAGAGTCAGAGTATACCTCAGGAGAGTCGAATCGCCGTCCAGCTGAAGACTTGCATTCGCTTCCTGATCATCGTCAGATCGTCAATGGAGTAAAGAATCAACCCTTCATCGCCACTCATCCCAAAAAAACAAAAGTGTACTCGAAAGATCCCACTGAGGATCCAAGTTGTACTCTGTTCGTTTGTTAATACAAAAAGTTCTCAATTACTTTGTAATGGCAAACAGCTACTGCCAGAGGGGTTCACGCGGACGACATCTCTAGGCGACGCTAGAGCGGAAGGCGACATAGAGAAAAGGGGGTTCACCCGACGGAGGCCCACCGGAGAGGTGGTGGCACCCGGAGGAGTACAGATTTGAGCGGCGGAGCTAGATCTGGGTCGGGATGACACGCGGGGCGCGACGGAGCTCGGCCGCTAACTGGAGGCATAGATCCAGTCGAGATCTAACTAAGCAACGACGACGAGGCGGTGGTATGGAGGTATATAGAGATGGCAAAAAGTTTGTCAACGGTGGTTGGCACGAACGAGGTGAGTGGTGGTAGTCTAGGGTTTGGTGGTGGTCGGATGTTGGTGTTGGCGATGGTCCTAGCGATGGGGCAGTACAGTGATGGTGGCTTGGTCCACGATGATGTCTGGTGGTGAGGGTGAAGTTAGTTGTATTGGTCGTAGGGTCGGTTGTAGGAAGAGGCCAGATCTGGTAGTGGGACGCGATGGATGGTTGGTGGCAAGGCGACGACAGTGGTGGCAAAGAAAGAGGGGTCGGTCAGCAAGGAGATGGAGGCAGGGGTGCTGGTGGGGACTGTGGTGGTGCGACGGTCGGACATGTGATGCTCCAGCGATGACGAGGAGAAGACAATGAGGAGAGGTGGAGTCGGGTGCGTTAGTGAGAGGTCCGTGTCGGCATGTCGACAAGGATACGGGATTCGGTTTTGTGTCTGGTGTGTCGGACACGAGATTTAGAAAATATAAATGTAAAATAATGGAATAAGATGGTGGACACAGACACGATGCACGGACACTTGGAATGCATTGGAATGGTGTGGTTGAGGAATGGGAGTTGCCCATTAAATAATGGTGAGGACATGCTCCCAAGCATGTGAGAAGAAGCTCTTATATGGAGATTAGGCCAATAGTCCAATATGAACCAAGCCCAAAGGAAAATCCGTTCATATATAAATCTAATAACAAACCAAAATTATTTTCATGTATAATTTAATCCTAGCCCGAAAATAACATATATAGAATAATTACATTAATGAGCTCAAGCTCACATATAAATAAATTTTCAAATATGATAATTATTATTTATTAGGCTTTAAACCCAAAACTAGTTGAAGTCCAAAATAATCATGTAGGCCCAATGGCTAAAATATATATCAGTATTATAAATCTAATTTATACAAATGTCCAAAATATTTTCATATATAAATCTGGTCCATACTAATTGTATAGAAGATTACATTAATGGGTTAGAGTCCATATTTAAATAAGGAGTTCAATAATATAATAATTTTATTTACTAGGCTATATAAGCCCAAAAATTATACGAATCTCATAAAACCGCTTCGCAAAACCAAAAACCTTATAATCATAAATATAAAAATCTATAACATATTACGATTGTAAAATCTATTTCATATAGCTAATTACAGAAAATCAAAATTCATGATTTTAAAGATTTAGGAAATTTAGAAAAATAGAAATTTTATAATTAAGAAGAATATCAGAATTCGGTTAAAGGAGATTACAGTTCACATGGTGGCATGGGTATCAGGTTAAGAAATATGATCACAGGGCATAATGCTAATCACCATAAAATAATGCTAGGCCCATCTGTCTCACCAGAATCCATCAAATTAATGATCACAGGCTATCAGTAATAAGTCTCCCAACTACCGGGACATACCAATGATATCATCTAAAATATATTAGGAACATTTCTTTGATTTGGAACATATTTAATAAGTTCCAGAACTTATGAACAAAAAGTAAGCATTCCAAATTGAAAAATACCTAGCATTCTAAAATTGTCATTTTGGTGTAGTGATGATGATCGAATGGCTGCAGCTCTCGCTGCCATGCCTTCTGTAATCCCCCTAAATTTTTGGCAGTATTTTTTTCTTTTTTTATATTTACTTAATAAGAATAACTATGGTATATACATCGAGTATACATACAGTATATGAGTATGAGGTTTTATTTGAACAATTATATATATATATATATATATATATATATATATATATATATATATATATATATATATATATATATATATATATATATATATATTCTCTCTAGAAAAAAAAATATATATATATATATATATATATATATATATATTCTCTCTAGAATCTTGTAACCCCTGTTTTCCAAATTTTCAAAATATTATTTTCTTATTAATTTTATATATTGCTCCTAGAAAAATAAAATAAAATTATCCTTAACAATGCTATAAAGGATAATTGTAAGTATTTTTGAACAATAAAAGATTTGCTAATTTATTTTTAAATAAGATTTTGGATTACGTAAATATACTTTAAATTTATTTTGAATCGAATATTATTTAGAATATTTAGATGATACTAAATATTATTTTATATTACTATTTTGATCTACTATTGGATTGAGAATATATTAAACTAGTTTTATAATTTTATTTGATTTACATTTATGGACGGATTTATCTATTGGACGTCTAGAAAGATTATGATCCTTATCTAATTAGGAGTTTATTGTCAAAACTTCACCTATTTAAGGATAATCGTTCATTTGCTTTTTATGAAAAACCACCACCATAGCCAACATCAATATAACCATAGTTGTGTTATTGTGTCTGTGTCCACCAAACCACCGTGTCAGTCGTGTCGGCCTCGGGTTCGACCCTGAGTGTCTATCCACTATTTTTATCCTTTACAATACAAATCAACCACCTCATCTCCTCCATGTCCGACATAGCGGACACAGTTCCACCCACAGAAACTCGACACATCAACATCACCAATCTGTCCATGTCATATAGGATATGTATTCGATAAACAAACTCTAACCTTAACCCTAGCCCTCTGCCGCAGTCCGGCCAATGAGCAGGCCCACGCGGCGACTCTGCCAACCACTAAGATCCCAGGCCGAGGTTAGGCTCTGCCGCAGTCCGGCCAACGATCAGGCCCACGCGGCGACTCCGCCAGCCACGGGCGCCCAGGCCGAGCCTAACACCCATAAAACTTTTCTCCATAAAATCCAGCCGATATCATCTTCGACGCGCCCGACAAGTCCACCCCGACCTTAGCTACCACCATTCTCGTCGGTGACCCACCACAAAACAATACCGCCACCATCGCTACCAAAGCAACCACCACTGTCAAACCATAGAACCAACCAGTCCCGTCTTCTCCGGCAGCATCCTCTATTAGTCATCAGATCTGGTCCCGACCGCCCCTACGACCAAAGCTGCTAGGTCTTCCCTCAGCCGAGCGCACCGCTCATCGGCAATTTGCAACCGTACTGCTCTCAGGCGAGACACCGCCTCACCCTGAATAGGGCAAGAGCACGTGGGTACGTCCAGCCTACATCGCAGTATCGGTGGTAGAATGCTGTAAGGATCATCTACAACATATAGTATCTAAGATAATAATATAATCTCTCATCTCCGTACAAAGGAATATAATCACAACTCAATCATATAATTTTAAGGAAGATAAGCACGATGATAAATAAGATAAATATGGAAATAGCTAGACTAAAATAAAAGCAAAGTCACTCACAAAAGTTCAGAATTTAAGACATAAACAAACCCAAATAATACTATCTCAAAGTATCCAGCTGGAATGTAATCCAGACAAACCAAACTAATTTAGGTCACTACAAGCGGTGCGTCCTTTACAAGCACCGGATCCACAGGCAGGTCCTGATCGTAGACTCCATCTATGCCAAACCCGTAATAGGTCGGACTGTCTGCATCTAAATCCTCTAAAAAATAAAAGGAGTTATCCTGTCAGGATATGAGCAAGTACAAACGCTAATAGCAGTTCTATGTGAATTGACAAATACTATAAGAGACAATCATAATAAAATATATGATAAAATATCAAACTGAAAGTAAAACTGTACAAGAGAACTGAATAACATATCATGGGTGAGATATAAGATAAGATTGTAATATAAGCAGTAGAAGTTATCTGAAGTACGATGTAAACATAAAAGAAAGTGCCATGAGATATTAAAGCGTCATGTGACCGGCTTGGGTCCAGATCAGGATATTCCATTTGACCGGCTATGCACAAGTACATGTATAGAGGATCAGGCCGGCCAAAATGGAAAGCTACGCACCAGTAGTAAAAGTTTAGGCTATACCCTACGTGTGGTGAGGGTGGAGCTATGCACATGTAGTAACCAGTGAGGTATTAATCATATGACCTCTAATAACTCCCCATCCCCGAATAGTATAATGGACCCAGACATAACACGTCATGACACTGGATTCGAAAGCAAGGGGCCAGCCCACTCCCAAATCTGTGTCTATACAAGTACAGGAAACAAGATCAAACATGTACTCATATACCAGGTAAACCAGGAATAACATCTCATGACGAGATCCAACGTATACTAGTCCGTGTATCATCGTGTCGGGAATTAAGTAAAATACTATAACTGAATCGGATATAGTAGACATCAAAGCAATAAAAACTATCAGAGAATGTACTCGCCTGTGGTCCTGAGCTGAGGAATCGATACTACCAAATCACTCAAACGAGCCACGAATGGTCAACTCACACAACGGTCTCTTAATACTAAAATAGACATTACTAACGTTCTTAGAATTATTAAATTAGCTAGGATAGCCTGTCCTTAAGTCTAATTCTGGACACAAGGACAAAACGGTAATTTCGGGCCAAAACGATGTCCGTTGTTGGACCCGCTTTGCACCAAAAAATGTGTCGATATCTACGGTCTCTAAAGTCATCAAACTATATATCTACGGGTCTATTCTGATGAGATGAACCCAACCGTATGTCCAAAGTTAGATTCCGATGGGCCGAGCACAATTTCGTCCGTTGGATCGGATTGTTGGCCCGCCAAAATAGCGTTCCGGTCGACCTTCTCAGAATCGGACCAAACTTGGCATACAGGACCAAAAAAATGACACGATTTTGTTGGCACAAGTTTTGTCTTGAGATGACGAACGTGGACAAAGTAATTGACAATTTGCAAAATGGTCGATACGGGGTATCTCGACGGATACGCACTGATTTCGTCGCGCACACACAGCAAAATCGAGTTCCGTCGAATCTCACACGTCCACAACATTCGTACGCACCTTTCGATGCCTACGGGTTGCGACCATGTTGCCCAATTTGTCGGGTCGCACGTCGTATTGAATTTTTTTCTAAAATTCGATTTTTGAAACATTATTTTTCCTGATTTTGGAAATCCTTTTTCGTGAGCCACTGTTGATGAAATCAGGATCTAAAAGGTGGGTTATGAAGCCCTATAGGTTGTCTATAAGTGTCTTCAAAAAGATTTTTGAATCTGTCGATGGATCGGCGAGAAATCGCCCTCAAATTCGGGTCCATGAACGAATTTTCTGGTTCGTTTCGAACAGATTTTTCGTCAACTTCGTGTCGATTTTTCTTCCAAACCAGGGCACCTAAAATTATTCTACTTGAAGGGTTTTCTAGAGGTTTATGTCGACTACACGTAGGAACTTACGGATCTCGATTTGATCCAGTGTACGCGGAGATACAAGACGAAAAAGAAGTGTACCTCACGTCTGTGATGTTGCTGTAATTTGCGCGTGCAAGCTCACGCGTGCGACCGTCCAAGCAGTTGTTGGCGGCCTCCGACAGTCGTGGTGGTCGATGGCGACGTCTGGGGCAGCGCTGGGTTTGTGGTGGCGGCGTAGGGTTAGGTTTTGAAAGAACTCTCTTCCTCTCTCTCTCTCTCTACGAACACTTAAAGGGGGTTGGTTGTAACCTATGGGAAGAAAATGAAGGGTTGGGCTCGGTTAAGGCTGCTATGTGTGTGCGTGTGTGTGTTGGCTGGGAGTTGTTTGTGTTGGCTGGGAGTTGTTTTTGTGTTGCTTTGTGTTTAACTAACTTTTTTGTTTGTATTATATGTATAACAATATATTCATTTATATATATATATATATATATATAGCCGTGCGGGAAAAAATTCTACCTTGTCGACAAGTTGTCCATGATCGTGCAAAGACATATTTTTAGTTATTAAGATATAGCCTACATTTTCTTTGAAATCTTGATCATTTTATCGTGTTCGTGCCCTTGCATTTATCATTTCGTTTGCAACAAACATTATTGATTGACCTAAGAAGGGGTCGAGAAGTGTAAGCCTCCTGATTTTTGGATCTTATTTTTAATTATTTTATATAGATATTTTAATTTATTAAAGTCAATAATGACTATGTTAGTAGTTTACTGTAGCTTTGATTTTGGAAGCACAACAAATATTGTTTTCTCAAATCCAGTTCCATATTTGAATTCTAGACTCGTCTACTTGAGTTTGTTATATCATATCCCATCCAATTTTGCTTTTCAACATTCCTTTGACTTTGCGCAATTTCGGGCCAACTTAGGCCAATTTGAGTCATTGACGTAATTTTAAGCCAACTTCCAATTTAATTGTTGGACTTGACATAGATCAAAACCGTATAACCCAATATATGATTTTAATCCATTTTGAGTCAACAATGCACATGCCTAGGGTGTACTATCTAATTGAGTTCTCATGGGCTACTTATTTGCAAATGGCACATGAGACTCATTAAATTGATTTTTGGGTCCAATTTGACTAGTAATGCTACTCGGACCCTAACCTAGTCAACCCTACTAGTTAGAGCCTAACTAGGAGTACCAAAACCAAGTATACATATATTTAAGAGAATATTAGAGGTTTAATTGCAGCCATATGTAATATTCCCTTATATATTTGGCTTGGTCAAACATCTAACCAAAATAGGAAACATATTAATAATAGTATGATTTGGAGAACCAAATCATATCCAAAATAGATCAAACCAAATCCCATGCCCTAATAGTATAAATACAAACCAACCATTACCTTTTTCTCTCTCTTCATAACCACCCACTACTCCACAAATCCCCCCAAACCTAGCGGCCACCACCCCAAACCCGAAACCCTAGCCGACCCCCTTTCTTCACAAAATATAATTTTTCCTCGATTTCTCCGCCAACCACCACCACTTGGATGTCTCTCTCAACATCTCTTCCACCCTAGCAACTGTAGGAACAACCTTGCGGCCGTTAGAGGGGTGCACGACGCGCTATTTGGGCCGAAACTCCGTCGAATCGAAGTCTAAAATGTCACAGCAGGTTAGTCGACTTGTAGATGATGTTTCATCCACTTTTTCTCATTTGTTTCTCCTTAAACCAAATATGAGAGTTACCTTTGTATGTCTACTCCAACCTCTGGTCGTTGGATCTCCTAGTTCCAAGCGGTTTGCCCGTGGCGTTGATTCTACGACAGGGTATCCAGAACTGACAAATTCTGTTGCAGACCACTTTTTGCCTATATAAGTTCAATTTTTAACCTTTTAATATTTTTATTCAGAATCTAGACGTCGATACCTTTCCGATGCATACCTGAAAGTTAGGTTTCGCATCCGTTTGCTATTTTTTAAAATTCATGACATTTGTCGTATCACCAAACTCCGAAAAAAAAATCTATTTTTCTTATGTCCAAAAGTGTCAAAACTCCATGAATCTATATTAAACTTCAAGTTGTGCAAAGTCTAACATTATAAGTACTATTTTAACTAATTTCTAAAATTTCTACAGAATTTATTAATTTTATTTAATCATTGTTTTGGGGCTAAATTAATGGGTCGATTTAAGGAAGTCATGTGTGGAATTGACATAAGACCTCTTGTGAAAGAGTTTTACTATTAAAAATAGTATTATAGCAATATATAAGTATTTATAGATAAATTCTAGAATTTAAATATATTATTTACGAGAAGTTTTGTTACCTATATGTACTTATATAATAGATGCAGTGTCGTAACAACGTTATAGCAACTAGGAGGCGTAGATACTCATATAATTTATATATGGTGTGTTTATATAGAATATTAAATATAGTGTATTATTAAAGGTGAGCTTGGAAGGATCGACAAGGACACCGGAGTTGGACAGGCTTACCCGAAGACATCAGTTACAGCATTTGGAGACTGTTGTGCGAGTTGATCGTTCGTGGCTCATTGAGTGGTTTGTAGTTCGATTTTCTCAGCTCAGGATAGTAGGCGAGTACATTCTCTAATAGTTTTCATTGTCTTGATATCTACTATATCCGATTCAGTTGTAGTATTTTACTTGATTCTCGACACGATGGTACACGGACTAGTATACGTCGGATCCTGTCATTAGATGTCATTCCTGAGTTACTTGATATACTGGTACATTGTTCGATCTTGTTTATTGTACTTGTATAGATGTCGATTCCTAAGGGGATTTGCTACCCTCTTAGAGAATCCCGTGTTATGACGTGTTATGTCCGGATCCATATACTATTCGGGGGATGGAAAGTTATTAGTGGTTATGTGATCATTACCCCTACTTGTTTATTACTTATGCATAGCTCCACCCTCACCACACGTAAGGTGTAGCCTGACCTTATACTACTTGTGCATAGCTTTTCATTTTGGCCGGCCTGATCTCTATACTATTATACTACTTGTGCATAGACGGTCAAATGGAACAGCCTGATCTTGACCCAAGCCGATCACATAACGCTCTAATATCTCATGGCACTTTCTTTTATGATTACATTCATACCTCAGTTTACTTTCCACTGTTTATATTCCAGTTTTATCTTATATCTCACACATGACATAATATCCAGTTCTTCTGTACTGTTTACTTTCAGTCTTGATATTTCATCTTGTATTTCATTATAACTGTCTCTTATAGTATTTGTCAATCACATGGAACTGCTGTTAGCGTTTGTACTTGCTCATATCCTGACAGGATAACCCCCGTTGTTTTTCAGAGGACTTAGATACAGATTTGCCGACCTACTATGGGTTTGGCTTAAATGGAGCCTACGACCAAGACCAGCCTATGGACCCGGTGCTCGTAGAGGACGCACCGCCAGTAGTGACCTAGTTACCTAGATTTGTCGTGATTACATTCTAGTTTGATACTTTGAGACTTGTAGTATTTATTTTGGGATATTATTTTATGTCTTAGATTCTTAACTTGTGATTGTGGCTCGGCACTATTTCAGACTACTTACTTCATCTTATTTTTATCTTTATTATCGTGCTTATCTCCCTTAGATTATGTGATTGAGTTGTGGTTATATTCCTCCGTACGGAGATGACAGATTATATTATTGTGTCTTAGATTCTATATATTCTAGATGACCTTTACAGCGTTCTACCGTCGATACTGCAATGTAGGCTGGACGTACCCACGTGCTCGTGCCCCTAAACAGGGTGCGGGTCGTGACACATTTTTATGGTGGCCCATGCAGGTCTATGTTAATCACTTCGGTTACATTACTGTACCGACGTGAGCCTGCAATTAGAATAGGAAAGACCCATAGGATCACATCCATATGCTTGATTCCTTCCTTGATTTCGTTTTGAACTCTCACTTGACTTTTCGAATTGCATCCAGTTTGATTATGTTTTACCGTAATCGTTATTTTTTATACTAGCAAGAAAAATCTTCGTAATGGATGTATCTTCCCTTTACTATCACATCTGGAAAGCAGAGGCATAGACACTAGAAGTCATAGGTGCAGGTAGAGTCTTCGTGAATTTTACGAAGTCGTAGAATTTTGCGAAGTCGTAGGGATACCTAGGATAGTCGTACTACTACGAGCCTGCAACAAATTAAGGAATAGGACTTGAGGATACATCCACAAACATGATTATAGACTTTTCTCAGACTCTTCAGTATGATTGCTTTTATGTTATCTTATTTCTTAATATGATTGCTTTTGTGTTCTTCCTTACTCGAGATTTGACTAAACCCTTTCCTATTGACTTCTCGAGTAAATCTTCTCGTTCATTTTCGTTAATTTGTTGGAAACTGCCTTATGGATGGTCCAAGGGAAAGTTTGAGAAATTATATTTATCCATGTATTACGGAATCAAAATTTTTGCAGCCTGAGAAATACTGGCGAGGCAAGACTTCAGATAACGGCATCATGGCTACATATGTTTCTCAAATTCTACTTGAACCATATCCTATGCATGTTGACATTTTCCTGTATTTTCGTAAAAAAAAGTTAATTCAAAAATATTTCATGGATTTGGCCAAGATAAGCTCAAGAACCTGTATTACCTGGCATAGTAGATGTGCACTACAGCCATCCGTCGTATTATGGAACTAGAAAGTTATTTCCAGCCAGATGCACACTGGTGTGGCAGTAACTTTATGTGACATAATCACGAAGATATATGGTTCTCGAGTCTTACTGAGACTATGTCCTATGCATCGTGTTTGGCTTCACATCGTTCTTGAAAATAATTCGACAAACCTGTCTGCTTTGCTTGACCCTACCGTTGTTTGAAATTGGTATATAGGTTTGTTTGATCCAGTCTTAGGCTTCCATTACCTTCTATTTATTAGATGACTAAAATAGACAAACCTTATAGTTATATTATAGAATATAATTAAGCTAGATATTGGTTTGATTGTGATGTTGGATAGATAGAAACGGGTTAGTTTCTTAGAGATGGATCCTAGTGAGATTATGAGTCGAGTATGAGTGTTTGGATATCGGATGCGTAGAGCCTATTAGGAGAAATTGCTATGAGTGAACTGACGAGTATCATTGAATAGGTTATAATACTATACCTACGATAGAGTGAGTTGTATTGAGAGTATTGAGGAAGGAGAAGTGATAGCCCAAGCTTAGTAAGTGTGAATTCTGCTTTGATAGAGTTCCATTCCTTGGACACGTTATCTTGGAAGAAGGACTTTCAATGGATCCGGAGAAGATAGCTACCGTAGAGTCTTGGCTGACACCAACATCAGTTGCAGAAGTTAGGAGTTTTCTCGGACTTGTTGGGCATTACCGCAGGTTCATAAAAATTTCTCACGGATTGCAGAGCCCATGACGCAAGGATTAAGAGTTTCGATGGACAGAAGATTGTCAGAAGGCTTTTGAAGAGTTAAAGAAGAGGTTGACCTCAACACCTATTTTGACGCTTCCTTCTGGATCGGGAGGATTCGTTGTATACAGTGATGCGTCGGGTAGTGGACTTGGATGTGTTTTAATGTAAGACGGAAGGTCATAGCCTACGCATCGAGACAACTAAGGGTACATGAGAAGAATTACCCTACTTATGATTTGGAGTTAGCAGTTGTGATCTTTGCATTGAAGATGTAGAGTCATTATTTGTACGGAGAGCATGTGAAGATATTTACGGATCATAGAGCTTGAAGTATGTCTTCACGCAAAAGGAGTTAAATATGAGACAGAGGCGGTGGTTGGAGCTCATGACAGACTATGACATAGATTTGCAGTACTATCCTGGCAAGGCGAACATAGTAGCGGCCGCTTTAAGTAGGAAGCCTACTGCATATTTCTTGGCAGCTCAGTCACAGTTATTAGAGGATCTTCATGATCTTGGAATAGAAGTCATTATGCCGGGACAACAATGAGTACTTGCCAATCTTGAAGTATAGTCGTCACTAGTGGATAAAATCAAGGCAGCGTTACCTACAGATGCAAGATTTTGAAGACTTCGCGAGAGGACGGAGGTGAGAGCGACAGTTACCTAGACCATGTGACGCAGACAGTCGAAAAAGTGAAGCGGATTCAGAGTCATGTTCAGGCAGCTCAAGATCGGTAGAAGCATTGGGCCAATACGCATCGTCGACTACTGGAATTCAAGGAGGGAGAGCATATATTTATGAGGATCTCACCGACGTGGGACACTATTAGATTCGGGAGTAGAGGGAAGTTGACTCCAAGGTATATAGGACCGTTCGATTTTATTGGGCGTGTAGGAGAGGTGGCATACCGTCTTGTATTACCCCCATCACTAGAGGGAGTGCATGATGTATTCCATGTCTCACAGTTGAGGAGGTATGTGATTGATCCCACTCATGTGGTCGATCATTCTGAGATCACGGTAGGACCCAATTTTTCATACGAGGGGCAGCCGATAGGTATCTTGGATACAAGTGTGAAGACACTCAGAGGGCTGACGATTAGACATGTTCGTGTTGCATGGAGGCACCATTCTCCGGGAAATCAACTTGGGAAGAAGATTCTATGCGTGAGCGTTATCCCCACTTATTCGTAGATGCCGGTAAGTCTTAGCTTAATTATTCATATGATAAGATTTTTCTATATAATTGTGTTATTTTTAATTTCGAGGAAAAAATTTTCTAAGGAGGGTAGGTTGTAAGCCCCCTAATTTTTGGATCTTATTTTTAATTATTTTATATAGTTTATTAAAGTCAATAATGACTATGTTAGTAGTTTACTGTAGCTTTGATTTTGGAAGCACAACAAATATTGTTTTCTCAAATCCAGTTCCATATTTGAATTCCAGACTCGTTGTAACGCCCCAATCCCCAAATACATAGGACTAGGTATATAGACATGCCAGTTGTATACATACGAAGTATACTCCAATATATGGAAACCTCGTATGAATACATAAGCTGTAAAATGCAGTGAACCAAGAGTAATCTAATCTCATCCACCCAAAATGAAAGAATAAAGAATATCATATAATCAACTATGAATCTTCATTGGTACATGTAGTTGGGCGGAGACAAATCTACTACCAACTATGAAAAGAAATACATCACAAAAGAAAGAGTTTGACGAGCGAAGCGAAGACGATCTAAGTGCAATCATCCTCGAAGAAATAGAGATGATCATGGCCACGGCTAGAACACCTACGAAAGACAAGAGCACACACTTGGCGAGATAACCAGGTCCAGAGGGACGTAACAAGATACAATAAACATGCCATATAAATACTGAATATAAAATATGCCACAAATAAAAGTAAGTGACAAGACTATAATAAGGTAATCTAACCATACTAAAGTGATCATGCAGTTGAGAAACAATCCTTCGACGCATGAGCCCTGGCTGTAAATGGGATCGACATAGTCCCCATATAGGGCACAGGGGCCTACGTCCGTAACGTCCGAAGATCGTCAAAGGGCATCATGTGCAAAGGGCTACGTCCATAACGCTCTGAAAAACGTCAGAGGATACCTGGAGCCTGCGTCTCCGGCGGAGCGCCAGGTAAGCAGGGAAGTGCAAAGAAGCCCATACGTCAGGTATTGTTCTCCCCATCCAATGTACCTGTCAAGTTGCATCCACGACCATGTACCTCTACTAACTGCTAAGTCTCCTAACATGCCTCTATTAGCAGTTAGACCTAACACATGCGCATGGGGGATCAACCCACACGCAAGAACCTCTACATGCTACTCATCTCACACATCCTCGTGGTACAACTGTGTCAAGGTATATGCGATACACTACAGACGGTAGTCCCTTAACTCTAGGTTCATGTGAAACCAAAGGATAGTAACAAAGTAAACTAATAATTACTAAGCATATAGTAAATCAAGAACTGTAATAACTGGAAATAATGAACAGTGATATATAAATAAATGCAGACTGAATATAAACAGTATAATGGCAAGGTATCTTGCCTGGTGTGTCGCCTGGTGGTACGATGTTCTGTCATGTCCCAACAGTCCAATAGTCACGATCGAGACGTAGGGTCCAAAATCGGGAAGGAAGTAAAGGTACAATTAGTCATGATCATCTAAGATACTTGAAGAGAATTTGTGGAGTAGATAAATATACAAATTCTTAGAAAAGATTTATATTACCTTAAAAACATGTTTACTAGTAACAATTCATTTACAAAAATACTTGAAAATATTTATATATAATAATTTTGAAAATTACATCTTATGTCGAAATACTCTAAGTTGTAAAATATGATTAAAGTGGAAACTATATTTCATAATTTAAAATATCTATTTTATACAAAAATATTTCTAAATCATTTAGACCAAGAAAAAGTATAACCGGTCAAATATATGTACATATAATTTGAAAAGAATATTTTAGTGTTTTAAAAAAGTTAAGTTGAAGTTTGCTAGAAAATATTTGTTCAATTAAAATAATAGTGAAAATAATAATATATACATATACTATCAATATAGCCAATGAGTATTAATAATAATAATAATAAAACTAATAATAAGGATAATAATAATAACCATATATAATGATAATAATAATAATAATACTAATAATAATAATAACATTAATATTAATACTAAATACTAATAATAGAAATATTAATAATAATAATGGAATAATAATAATAATAATAAATGATATTTAATCATCCTAAAACAACATATGTTGTTCTCTTTAAAAGAGGGACAAAGAAAAAAATGTTGGAGAGGCTCACCGAGGCGGCTCTGGCCGGGTGGCCGGCGGGTAGGGCGCGGTCAGCGCCGGAGTTACCAGCAGGGGCTCGGCAAGGGAAAGGCGGGGAGAGGTTCTCAGTAACGGTTCGTCGGCGGCGAAGCACGGCGGAGTTTAGGGTTTCTACGGCGGTGGCGAGGCCCAACGGCGGTTGGAGGTCGGGCTCTCGACGACGGGCGGCGGATCGACGGCTTCGGAGGGGATCATCGGAGACGGCATCGCTGGAAGGAGGCAGCAGGAAAGAAATCGAAAATCTAGAAAGACAGTGGCTGTAAATAAAGGACAGTGCAGGGAAAGAGGGTTCAAGTCATTTGAAAAACACCATCTCAGTTAACACATTGAAGCATCAATACACTTCATGAAACCCAGTTTCAGTCCTACTATCAATCCCAGTTTTTGAACTCAAAACAGTCCTAATTAAATCAAAAATTGACATATAACTAGATTGCATATAGGAGAACATATTAGAGCTTTAAAACCATGCATTTAATAGTGTAGAACTAGGTTAAATCGATGTTCAAGTTCAATATCAAAATCTGGAAAAATCAGAAATCAATACACAGTTCAGAATTGGTAAATTGATAAATACCCAATGAAAATCATTAAAATACACAATAATGAGTTGGTAATTAAAATATATATTATATATGTGTCATACAACATAATGGTGCCCACCCAAGTGGACACGATGTGTCCAATATGAAACGAGACACGAAACATTGCACAAAGGCACTGTTTCAGTGCACACATCGTGCACGTGTGCACGCGTGTCGTACACACGACACAGCACGAACTAGGCCACGTGCTTGTGCACATGTGTACACCTATACTAGGGCTAGGACACGGGCACCCTGGTTCGTGTCCACAACGTGTTCAGCACGAATACGAGTAGCGTATCAGTGGGGAAAAAACAGTGCACAGTGTCAGGCAAACCCCTGTACGCGATGGATAACTCCCCAACCAGTGCACAAGACCCAATTTGGGGAGCATGGTGATAGAACATGCCCCATTGATCCCACAAAATTTTGTGTCAAACAAGTTCGTGTCGTGTCCTGCAGGAAGCCCGAGTGGCAGGGGAGTACTGTAGCTGCTGCGCGCGCGCGTGTCCGAGTGTGTGTGCACGAGTGTCCAAACGATACGACACAAGCACGAATCAAGCTCAGACCTAAGGAAATGGATAAGCGACACAAAACACATTTTCCTATTCAAAAAGTTCTGCAAAATCAGAACGAAATGTCCATTGAGACATTTCGTCGAACACTTATGGCTGTCTCTGATACGTGTCCTAAACGGACACGAAACTTATGAAACCCGACACGAAACCAATGCAGACACTTAGGGGACTCCTAGGGCTTCCTAAATATGTAAAGAAATTGAAATTTCATGAAGAAATGGAGAAGTTACCTATATTTGAACTTTCAAGAAAAACCCCTTTCTAGAGCTCTTCTCCTTGATGTCCCAATCCAATCAAATCACAACAAACTGAAATAAAACTTCAATAGCAGCAAGAATAGGTATATTAGAACCTAATGGAAGAGATTTGAATTGAAAAAGGAAAAGGAATGGAATTCTAGGGATTAAATGAAGTAGGAAATAAACCTTTCTTGAACTTTGAGCTTTCCTAAGAAAGAGGCAACCCTAAAATTAGGAGAGTATTTATAGGGTGATGTTCCCAATGTAGATAGGGGTGGCCGGCCACTTAGTCTAGGCTAGGGTTTTGGAATTGTCTTGGGCTTTGGGCCAACCTACAAGGCTATGAGTTAAAATGATTTATTAAAGGTTCTAAATCATAAGCCATGACTTATGACTTTCTAATTCCTATTGCTAACTAGAGTCTAATGATCAAACCAAGGATTAGGCTAGGTTAGACTAGAGTCATATAACCTAACCAAGTCTATACTAACTAGGGTTAGCTTCTAGGTTGGTCTACAAGGGTCAACACTAGTCAAACTCAACCTAGTCCAAACAATTCCAAAATAATTCCTAAAAATTCCTATAAATTCAAATAAATTCTAATAAATTTAAATTACCCCAAATATGTCAAAAATATCCTCACACTAGAAATGTGGTAGTGACAATAATCCCCGTATTTTTTAGAGAATTTAGATGCAGATTTGCCGACCTACTACGGGTTTGGCTTAAATG
Organism: Iris pallida; assembly: GCA_029216955.1. NCBI lineage: Eukaryota > Viridiplantae > Streptophyta > Magnoliopsida > Asparagales > Iridaceae > Iris > Iris pallida. The sequence continues at coordinate 51,831 of JANAVB010034783.1, read as the reverse complement.
AAGCCTACGACCAGGACCAGCCTGTGGACCCGGTGCTCGTAGAGGACGCACCGCCAATAGTGACCTAGTTACCTAGATTTATCTTGATTACATTCTAGTTTGATACTTTGAGACTTGTAGTATTTATTTTGGGATATTATTTTATGTCTTAGATTCTTAACTTGTGATTGTGGCTCAGCACTATTTCAGACTACTTACTTCATCTTATATTTATCTTTATTATCGTGCTTATCTCCCTTAGATTATGTGATTGAGTTGTGGTTATATTCCTTCGTGCGGAGATGACATATTATATTATTGTGTCTTAGATTCTATATATTCTAGATGACCTTTACAGCGTTCTACCGCCGATACTGCGGCGTAGGCTGGACGTACCCACGTGCTCGTGCTCCTAAATAGGGTACGGGTCATGACAAGAAGAGAAAGGTCAGCCACTCACCTTGAGTTTGCTTGAGGCGAGGGAACTTGTTGGTCGCGCTAGACGTCGCCTACGCGATTACCTGAAATCGTACAAGCAACCGATTAGAACACTGTATTATTCAAGAAGTTTGATAGAAAATGCGAGTTCGAAATGCAAGCCAAGAAAACCATCGAAAACATTCACGAAAACGTATTCAGAAAACCAAGGCCAAAACCAACGCAAGCGGCGTGAAAAAAACAGAGCAATGGGAGGTCTCTTCCGACTCAGCCACAGAGTCAATCCTTGAGGCGCGACCCGCTGAATATGGAACTTGGTTTCGAAGAAGCCATTCCATAACGGGGAATGGATCTTAATTCAACCGTTCCCGTTCGACCGATTCGATCGATCCCGACCTATTGGTCCCAACCGAATCGATGGCGACAGTGTTCATTTCTCGCGCACCCCATGGACGTAGAACGGGGCACGATGTAGGGACGGGGCACTACACCATAACCAACTAAGAAAAAGTTTCGTCCTCGAAACTTAACAATAGAACCTACCTCTACGAGAACAATGAAGTAAATTTTCTTTCATTTATGACTCAAGCTCCCACGTTGACTCCTCGACCGAATAGTTTCTCCAGAGGACGCGGATGAGAGGAATAGCACGGTTGCGAAGAAGTTTATCTTTGCGCTCCAAGATTTGCACATGCTCTTCTACATATGACAAGTCTGCCTTCAGATCCAGCTGACCCAAATCTACCACATGGCTCGGATCGTGCACTTAGTTCCGCAATTGTGAGACGGGGAAGACGTCGTGTACCTCCGACAATGCAGACGATAAAGCGATTTGGTAAGCTACCGGGGCGACTCGCTTCAATATTTCGAACGGACCCACAAATCTTGGGCTCAACTTCCCTTTCACACCGAATCTAGTAACTCCACGCATGGGCGTCACTTTCAGGAATACATGGTCGCCTTCCGAGAACTCGAGGGAGCATTGGTGCGTGTCGGCATAGCTCTTCTGCCGGCTTTGTGCTATCTTCAATCTCTCCCGTATCAACTTGACCTTCTGTACAGTCTGCTCCACCAGCTTCGGACCAAGTATCTGCCGCTCCCCGACTTCATCCCAGCAAATGGGCGATCTGTACTTCCGGCCGTACAAAGCTTCATACGGCACCATTTAGATGCTGGACTGGTAGCTGTTGTTGTATGCAAACTCGGCCAACGGTAGATGAACGTCCTAGCTTGACTTCAAGTCGATCGCACAGAGTCGTAACATGTCCTCGAGAATCTGGTTCATACCGCTCTGTTTGGCCGTCAGTCAGAGGATGATAAGTTGAGCTAAACTTCAACTTGGTCCCCAACGCTGAATGAAGACTACTCTAGAAGCGCGCCATGAACCGTCCATCCCGATCTGAGACAATAGATACTGTGACCCCGTACAGCCGAACTATCTCATCAAGGTATATCTGAGCAAGGTGGTCGACGCTCCAAGTAAACTTTAATGGCTATGAAGTGCGCTGACTTGGTTAGTCGATCGACGATGACCCAGATGACGTCGTTTCCCTGCGGCGTCCTCGGCAAGCCAACAACAAAGTCCATAGTGGCATGATCCCACTTCCACTCTAGAATGGCAAGGTTCCGCATCTCCCCGCCCGGTCGTTGGTGCTCGGCTTTAACTTTCTAACATGCCATACACTTCGACACAAAGAGCGCTACGTCCCTCTTCATGTCGTGCCATCAAAAGACAATGCGGAGGTCCTAACGTCTTGGTGCTACCTGGATGCAAGGAATATTCTACTATATAATAGGAAAACTTAGATGGTGAATCTTTTGAATTCCGAAAATACCCTTACATACTTATACTAATTAAAAATAGTTCATTAATTCTAATAAGGACAACTTAGTAATTAGGAAGAATACCCTTTGATCTTCCTAAAGAGTCTTCCTAAACTAATTAAGAAATATTAAAGTACGTGCAAGGCACGTGCACATATGCTAGTATATATATATATATATATATATATATATATATATATATATATATATATATATATATATATATATATATATCTTAATTCAAATATTTAAATTATTTTTCAACATTAGTAGAAAAAAATCATCTCCGTTAATTTACTAGTATTATGTAGAGCCCTTAGTATTGACCAAAATCTCTACTATTATAATGAAACTTGGTAAAGGCTGAAAAATGAGTTGTACAAGCCGTTTGTATATCCTCTACCAATTTTTTTTTAAAAATAAATCATTAAAATCAACTACCATTATGTGCGTTGGACGTATTTCTTCACGTAAAAAAATTAAATTCTTATAACTATATAAACATATATCCAAAATCCTACAAATATATGTATAATAAATTTAAATTAAAATATATTCAATATTTTAAATTATATTTAAACTAACTACATGGTATTATCTAAACATGCATCGAAGTTCTAAAAAAAACAAAATTTAATTAAAATATATTCAACTAATATTTAAAATATTTTAATACAATTAAAATTTCTATCTATTTTTTTAATAAAAATATTAAATACGTGCGATGTGAATATGAATAGAGCCATTTGTAAATACTCCACTAATTATTTTTTAAAAATAAGTAATTATTTAACTACATAATATGATTTACTTGTAACTAAATAAGTCAAACTCAAGTGGTTAGAGTGGAAGACATTTTTTTAATTCCTAGGGACAATAATAAATTTAAATTTATTCTTTTTAACAAATTTTTTGTGCGCGTATTGCACGTGCACCTTATTAGTATATTTAATCATCAATCAAAAATATTATATATAATTTTTTATATTAAGCTATGTATTATCGGAAAAAAAAAAAACAAAACATGAAATATAGTTTCCTCAGAAATTTAATTTCCTCGTTTGGTTCGCGGAGGAAAGGAAATTGATTCTTTGTTATTTCCTTTCCTTTAGGAAATTGTGATTCCCATCAATTTTTCTTTCCAGTGTTAGGAAAGACCGGAATTATAGATGAAATTGAAATATATCTCTATTTTTCATTACACTGTTTGATGTTTGTAAGGAAAGGAAACAAAATCAAGTCAATTTTTCAATAATACCCTCGTGTTAATGAGAAAACTTATTACTCAGGAATATTTTTGTCTAAAAGATATTATGGATAAAAATGATAAATAATATTTTTGAACATGGATATTTTAGTCAATTTTTTATAATAAATGAAGAAAAGTTGGAGGAAAAATAATTTCCTAGATGGATGGGAAAACCACTTCCCCCTATTTTTTTTTACCCCTTGAGAATCATTTTTTCTTTCCAATGGTTTCCAAACACAAAAAAGAATCACTTTTCTTTCTCAAGGTCAAACGAGGCCTAAGGCAATGTTTGGTTCACGGAATCATGATATTAGGAAAGGAAAGTAATTCTTTTTGTATGTTTGGGTACCAAAGAAAATGTTTGGAAAATAAAACTTATTCCAAAGGGAAAGATAATTTTGAAGAAAAGTGGTTCCTCCGCCCACCTAGGAATTTTTTTTTTCAACTTTCTTGATATTTTCAAATACCAAAAAGAAAATAGATGGAAATTATAATTTTTCGGATCCGTACCCGTTTCAACCGTACATAATCCAACCCGTTATAACCTTCCTAAAACCCTAATTTCTCCTCCTGCCTCTCTCTCCTCTCTTCCTCTTTCTCCTTTTCCCGCTACCGGGGTTGATCGGTTGGTGTCGGCGGCCCCCAAATATTTGTCATAAATTTCGAGCCCTAATCTACGAATTCTCTTAAAAGGTAAATGGTGGTTGAATTGACAAATCCGAGCACGAACGAGTACATGGCGTCGACCCCTCTCCTTCCGGAAGAGGAGGAGGAGGAAGGATATCTCAGCGATTCGGAGGCGTTATCTTCCGTCGTCCAAGTTCTCGACGGAGTCGCCATGGTATTATTGTTTCTCTCCTAATTTTGGTATTTTTCTAGTATTTTTTTTCTTGTTGAATTATAGGTTAATTTCCGATCGGAACCGAGTAGAAGTGTAGAACCCATCAAAGTTCAGTCCTATTTTTTTTTTTTTTTTTCTTTTCTTTCTGGGGATCTTTTTCCAGTGTTTTCAAGTATTTTCATGCTGAATTAGGTGATTTGTCGCTTGAAATCGAGTAAAATCGATCAAAGTCTCCATCTTTTCTGTATTTTAGTAAGTTTGGAAACCCTAGAATCGATAAAGATAATGTGAAGTAAGTTCTTAAGGTTTAACTTGATTATGGTTGGATTCTTATTCTCCCAATTGCAACCAAGAAAGATAAGGGTGGGGAAAAAAAATGCAAATTTGAAGCAGGTAAAGAGATGTGAAGAAGGGATCAAAGTTTCCACCTTTTTGGATTTGAAGTAGATCATGTTAGTTTACGTATGCTTTCTTCTTTTATTTGATCTGAAGGCATGCTGAATTAGTCTTATTTTATAAAATTTTATATTTGTCAAATTTTAAGTAGTGAGCTCTGTTCTTATGTGTTCCTCTAGCTCTATGATGCAGGATTTAACTTAATTTATTAATTCCTAGTTAGCTGTTTTTTTTTTCTTTCCCCCTTTAATTTTTATTTATTCTAAAGCAGTGGTCTGTTACCCTTGGCATTTGTTACCTTATGAGTTATGACATGTACATGGAATAATTGCTTGATAGCAAGTTGAAGAGTAAATAAGTTTTTTGATTTAGTATTCATCTAGCTACAAATGTTTCTTGTTTTCTTACCGGACAGTTTATAGAGCTATACCATTCCTTTCATTGTTAAGTCCTTTTTATTATGTAAACTGCTGAAAATTTATTAGTTATGATCATGATTAATTTCCTAAAGATTTTTATGGCATTTCGTGATCCTTCTGTGTTTCAGGCTCATAATGTGGTATCTCAATATGATCAAGATCAGTATGATTACCTAGTTAGCATTCTGGACCCAACAAGGAGAGGTCCTGAAGAGGAGGCGACCCTTGTGGTGAGCTGTGTATCCCTAGTGTCTCTTCATGAACTTTCATCTGAAAGATTGTTGTTGCAACTTGACTTTCTTCTACTGTGATCTCCAGACAGCTGTGAAGGCACTAACTGGAGCTGTCTCCAAGATAAACATTGCTTATCATGGTTCCCTCCTGACTAATGTATATTCTGTTACCTTCTGTATATGATCAAGTGTTATTTCTTATGGATTTATTGCTGATTAGAAAGTTTATCCAGATATTTTCGATGAACATATGGAATTATGACTTTGAAGCAAGGAAAGCAGTGTTGGAGTTGATAACTAGCATGGTATATACCTTTACAATAATGTTGAGCTAATTGTAATAATGTTGAGCTAATTGTGGATGCTTATTTATTTAGTAGTGGCTTATTTGTGAATAACAGTTTCTAATAGAAGTTTCTAGCCTAATTTACATTTAAGAGTAGTTGAAATTACAATAATATTGGACTTCTTGTTGATACTAAATCTTTAATTGTTGTTTTTGTTTTATCAATATCAGGCTGCTGTACCTGACAAATTTCTAGACAATTGTTTGCACATGCTTGTTAGCAATTTTATGCCTCCTCGAAGGATGCGTGTTGCCAGTAACCATATGCGAACTGCAGAGAAGGACAAAATTCATAGTGAGCTTCACATGGCTCTGCATTATATTGCTAATATGGTGCCTCTTGCTCCTATGAAGCTGAGACATATACTTGATAGAAGAATGCCAAAATCTGGAGAACCGAAAGAGGTAACTGTTGGAAAATTTAATTATATTCCTTTCATTCGATCCTAAAGGAACTTTACTTATACTGTGGTAGGTTTTCTGATGCACATGTCCTTTTTCTCTCTCTCCTATTAATTTCTTAGTATGCAAATGGAACCTTGACTGCAGAAACAATTGTTTGACTTAGGGTCTGTTTGGGTGGGAAGTAGTGAGAAGTGCATTTTTCATGGAAAACTATGTTTTTTAAACTGAAAATATATTGGTCTGGAAAGTAGTTGTGGTTGTTCATAATCTTGGTGAAACCATTATGTTTCTATAATAGCCCTTTAATGGAAGTAAAATTGTCTACAAATATAAACTTACGTAAATTTTCCAACTCAGAATTATCATCATATCTTGTAGTTGATACAATAGAAAAGAAAACAAAGTCATGTTTTGCTTGTTCTTTTCCAACACTCCAGACAGTAGAAATTAAATGGTAACTTTAATTTTATTTTCCTATGAACCTTCATCTCTTTCATCTTCGACGCCTATCTCTGCAAAACCTACACATCCTTAAATAAGAAATGCAGATATACTAAACCTTGAATAAAAGACCATTTACTGTAGGCAGTAGGTCCTGGTAACCATTCACACGTTTCCCTGTAGTGCGAACAACAGAAAATGAAAATGAACCCATGTTTTGACATATTTTATTTTTTTCCTGTACTCATAGGAAATAAGATGCCCTCCTCTCCCCCTTTAATCCTTAATTCATTTTCTTTTACTTTTCAACACTTGTCCTTGCAAGCAAACATACCCTTAATCATAATACAAATAGACAAACCATGTGCGAAAGGAAAATGTTGAAGCAAAACTTTCTTGTTGACCTTTCACTTTTACTCTGGTAGTAGGTTATCTAATTCATACATGTTTTGAGGAAGGAAAAAGATAAAAATGCCAAGAAGCCTATAGTCCAACTAATTCGTAATTCCATAGAATAACCTGCAATCAACTGTATATTTATTAGTGGTTGTATCCCACTGCCTTTATAAAATATTTTAAAAGATGTATTTTTCCTTATCATATTACTTCAACGATCCATATACATTTTCTCAGTATCCCCCTTCCTTCATTTAGTTTCACTAGTCAAACTTCTCCACATGATAATTCTAAACATATAATCAAACTTCTCAATCATTTATCATACTAAACCTTTCATGTCGTAATTCAATTGAACTTAAAATACAAACATGATCACAAGTATTTGTTGCACATCAAACATACTTATGGTAGTTCCTTTCAGGCTGACATACACATTTTTTCCTTGGCATCTTCTACTTCATTATTCATGCTGATGTTGCTGCTGAAACATTTGAAGAAAGTATAATTATGCATGTCCTTTCTTTGTCTGTTTCATCATTTATGCTTTTCCTGAGATATGGCGGTTATGAGTAGAATTATTAAGAAGGCTATGCTATAGACTTAGATCAAAGTTGATCATGTTCCCTGAATTTAACATTGACTTCTCATCATAGTTTACTGTATTAGTCAGAACCAATACGTGCTGCCAATACGTGTCGGCTGTATTGTATTGGTTTTGGCATGGTCCAATCTGATATTGACCTCACTAGTATTGGCACTTACTAACATTGTGTCTCTATTTCCGAGTCAATTCAATAGAGAACGATTAAAAGAAAGATGTCATGCCCAGACAAACGAGTCCATCGGGACATGGTTCGTGCATTTGCCGCATGTGCATCGTCAGTTGGCCCACTTACCAAAATCAAAATGGTTAACCCGGATGTACACGTGAGACCCAAAACTCAATATCAACCAATAAATCTCTCATCCTATATCTAATATAGGACTAAATTTTAGCGGTTTTAAAGCCTCCCCTACTCAAAGGCGTGATATCTTCGTTGCAGTCCATATGAATGACCAAGTCTCACCTAAGTAGAGCATCAGGGACCTGTGGAACATCATAAGACTTTACGGACGAAAAGGGTGTGACGGACATAGAGCTACAAGTGGAGCAAAACAATGCAACTTGGGAAGAGTTCTCGCTTAGGTTGTAAAGTGATGGTTCTAATGCCATGTCGTTTTTCGGAGGGCAACTTTGGAGCATTGGGTTGAATTCGAGAAGGAATGCAATGCAGTTCGTACGAAGATTGTGGAAATTCGCGGAGAATGCAAGGCTGCTCGTGCAGGGATTGCATAATTGTGCAAGGAGCTCAAGACCAAGATGATTCTCGAGAGGGCTATCGTTAATGGTGTGACTTCTAGTAGGGAGGTATCAAAGGCGAAGTATCCTGAGCAAAAATCCTTCAATGGTGTTAGAGACGTGAAGGAAGTGGAGAATTTACTATGGAGCATGGATTGGTACCTTAAGGCGCTTCACATCGTGATAAGGCCGAGAAGGTAAATACTGTTGCACTCTACTTTATCGATGATGATATGTTGTAGTAGCGTTGCGGTTGCAGGGAAAGAGACAAGTGTTTGTGCTCGTTTTGACGAGAGGATCTTAAGAAGGAGATTAAGTCCCAACTCCATTGTTCTAAAAGGCGGTCTAGGCGGCCGCCTAGGGGCTAGGCGCCTGTTGCCCGCCCGATGTCCGTCTAGGCACCCGCCTAGACCTTCCGACATTCGACTGTGCATGTTTTGGGGTTTTATGGACTTTTTTTCTGCAATTTTCAGTATGTTTTTTTTGGATATTTTATTTATTTTTAAACCTAGATCTAGGCGGCCGTTTGGGCGGACTAGGCGCTAGGTGGCGGGTGTCCGTCCGACAAGCGCCCATCGCTTTCAATAACCTTGCCCAACTCTATCCAAAAGATGTCGGGTTTGTTGCGAGGAGCTTGTGACAACTCAAGCATAGGGTCGCTCAAGCACTTGTTGAGGAGTTAACTTGACTCATGCTTGCTATCACCAATATAGACGAGGAAGACCGTCTATTCTTCTTTCTTGATAGGTTGCAACCTTGGGTAACACAAGAGTGGTAGAGGCAACAAGTTCGACTTGAATGCTACTGTCTCAATAGTCGAAGCTTTAGGAGTATCGACGGAGTGATATGTCTAAGTCAGAAGCCAAAGACAACTACTAAGGCCAAATTGGGGGAAAGAAGACTAGCAACAATGAAAAGAAGGCTTCATTGGAGGACAAGCAACATGTGAAGCCCTCAAATGGAGCACATAATCTCGTGTTATTTGTGTGGAGGAAATCGCTTCGTACGAGATCACAAGAATAAGGGCAAGTGGGTGAACACGGTCCAAGGTGAGGAGGTCGAGGACGAGGAGCCACGAGTGAGGCTCAGATGTGAGCCATACGCTTGCTTAATGCCTTGAAAATCAAGTTCGTCGCGGTCAAGGCCTCGAGTCGAGAACTCATGTACGTGTATGTGAAGATCAACGACAAGAGTACGGGAATGATGGGTGACACGGGAGCTACAAAACTTCATCTCGGACGCGGAGGTCTAACACTTGGGTTGTGCTAAAGAAGAACTCGAGCAAGAAGAAGGCAGTTAACTTTGCGGCTCGTCTCGTGCAGGGGATGGCTAAAGGAGTAAAGATAGAGATGGAGATTGGACGTGAGTTACGAGTCTTACGTTGCACCTCTCGACGACTTTAAGATGATTCTCGTATGGATTTTTTACTTCAGCAAAAGCAATACCATTGCTGCAATTGAGAGATGGGATTATGGAGGAAGATTCACCGTATATCGTGAAGGTTGCACGAGGCGAATCCTTGAAGGAGAAAGCTCTCTCCGTCATTAAACTCGAGAAGGGTGTCAACTGTCAAGCACGTAGAGATGACATACTTACTAGTATTCAAGACGGAAGGGACTACCTCCACGAAGGGGGGACCATGTTGTCGAGTTAGAGCCAGGCACAAAACTGTCTGCCATGACCCCATATCGCATGACCTCCAAGAGCTTGATGAGTTCATGAAGCAACTCAACAAGCTACTCGATGCGGAATTTATTAGGCCGTCCAAGGTTCCACTTGGTGCATTGGTGCTATTTCAGAAGAAGGATTAGAGCTTTTGTTTGTGCATCAAGTATCGTGTATTTTATAAGGTGACCGTCAAGAATAAATCTCATTCCGTTGGTGACGGACGTGTTCGATCACTTGGGTAGAGCAAGGTACTTCTCCAAGGTAGACTTGCGAATAGCTAAAGGGGACGAGGCCAAGGCGATGTGTGTCACAAAATATGTGCGTATGATTTTTTAGTCATACCTTTTGGACTAACAAATGCTCCTACGATGTTTTACACAATTACACTTCAATAAACAAGCTTTTCCATCCCTATCTCGATTGGTTCGTTGTGGTATATCGATGATATTGTCGTGTATTCAAACACATTAAAGGAGCACATTGAGCACTTGAAGACAATTTTTTGTATGCTAAGGAAGAACTTTTTGTTTCCTTTGCTTAAGGGGAGGTGTTATCCTCGGTGCATTGAAGTGTGCGGCAAAATATCCTCGGTGCATTGAAGAGTGGCAAAATATTAAAGGTCCAAACCATATGGAGTAGGAGACTCCTACCAGAGACAGAGCTGCAATTATTCCTAGGCTTGGCAAACTACTAATTGACAGTTCATTCGTGGGTATTCCGCCATAGCCACACCTCTTACAGATGTATTCAGAAGGATCGGGCGTGGAGTTGAACGTCCAAGTACGAGGAGGCATTTGATGCACTGAAGAGGACCGTGATAGAGGAACCTGTCCTATCTTTGTCGGATTACTCAAAGCCATTCAAGGTGCGTACTAACACATCTGACTTTGCCATTGATGGAGTGTTAGTGCAGGATGGATATCCTGTCGCATTCGAGAACCACAAGTTAAATGACACGGAGCGACATTATATCGTGCAAGAGGAGATGATTTCAGTGGTACATTGTTTACGAACGTAGCGGCACTATCTCCTTACGTAGCGGCATCATTAGTGACCAAGACCTCCGCTTCACAAGAAGTTCTGGATGGAGGTGTTCAAGATTCTAGGGTTGAATCTACACTTCTCAACTAGTTTTTATATGCAAACGGACATGCAGACAAAAACAACACTTTGTGTGTCCAACCAGCGGGATTGTATGCTTCACTTGGATATTGCCTAGTTCTGCTACAATCATCAAAGGAACGAGTAGTTCCATAACAACCCATTCGAGTTGATAATGGGTTGTCAACTGTTCACCTGCACGCTTAGTACTGGGATATCGGACAAAAGCCTTGTGGCTCACCAGTTTGCCACATACTTCAAGGTGAAGGCGGACTTTGCAAAGGACATTTCTGGAAAGGTCACATGCAAAATGAAGAAATGGGTTGACGCCAAGTGAAGGCATGTCGAGTACAAGGGGACTTGGTGATGAATGATGATCAAGCTTTAACCGCACCAGTTCAAGGTGTTTCACAAGGTGCACAAGGAACCGATACGTAAGTACGAAGATCCCTTCCCGGTCCTTAAGAAGGTGGGCAGAGTTGCCTACAAACTCAAACTCCCTGCCAAGTTGAAAGATTCATCCCGTCTTCCATGCGAGTTGTCTCAAGCCTTATCATGGCGGACTTGGAAGACCCTCAACGAGGAGTTTCGAAGTGACCTACAACAACCATGACTACATTGTTTAATAAGGAAGTGGAAGCCATTCCAGACTAAAGGACCATCGCGGACGAGACGTTTTCTCGTATGTGGAATACCTTATCAAATGGAATGGAGTGCCACACGAGGAGTCCAGCTGGGAGTGTATTGACATTTTGCATCAATTAAGGACAAGATGCAAGAGTTTCTCAGCAGACGTGTGATGGGGCTTTCTCTAAGTTTCTAGAAGTTCTACACTCTTTTTATCCTGTAAATATTTTATTACGAAGCCTTGTAACTATCTTAGGCCTAGAGGCTTCCAACCGTTGGATGTTGGACATGTGGTACAATCATGGCCATACTTATAAGGCCCTTGAGCCTATAAAAGGGGTGGGAGTCTTATTTGCTCCTCACCACTAAACAATTTTAAGTTTCTTTCATAAAGTAGTTCTTTCAAGTAACAATCTTGCTCCACTCTTTTCTTCTCTTCTTAGAATGCTAGCTAAGTTTGTTCGAGGAAGGCTTGCAAAAAGCTTTGAGGAAGAACGTGCGCCGCACACAACTTAGTGTAGGTGAAAACACTAAGTCCGCGACGAGGTCCTAGCAACAAGTTCTTGCTAGGGGACCCCTTAGTAACTGATGAATACTGGATATCTTAAAAGAAATATATGTTAGGAGCTAATTATCTTCCTCGATATTTGTGTGTGGGTATATAGAGAGAGATAATTAGCTGCTAACAGATTTTTCATTTGAGAATTCTAGTATTCATTGGCTTGATGCTTAATGGCAGAAGGTTCTATACTGTCATATACTAATCTCACAAGTAGCTCTGGTAGAATAACTAGTATGTGTAGATAGTCATGGTCATGTGAAGACAGTAGCTCTGGATGATAAGTCGTATGTGTAAATTGTGAATGTTTATGTATTTATTTTCTTTAAAGCCTGATCAATAGGCCTCATCAACTTAGACCTACCTCATTCGTGCCTGACACCTCCCTTAACCTTCTCGGTGAATCTGTGATGTTTAAGGTTATATATTCATTGAAAAGAAATGAATAAAAGGTAATAATGGATCATATCTGAATTCTACTTCCTATGAGCCCATGATCTGTTTAATGTATATATTTCTAGTTGTGTTAAGGCTTCTGAATACGGAAACCTGTCTGTTGGGTGTTTTTAGTGGCATATAGAAAAATACTAACTCTAATATACCTAATTATAAGACTACCCAAATATGTTTACATATGCAACTGCTGAGAAAAGTCTCAAGATTATGTTGACTGATTGTCTCAAGCATTACATGCCTCAATCTAATGAACGCTGCAATAAGGAGCAGCAGTAAGTAGTCAAAGGAGCTCGCTAGGACTAAATGTAGGCCTAAACGAACATGGATTGAAGTTTTAAAGTAAGGATATGATTTTTAAAGTAAGGACATGGTCCTTAACTTAGCTAAATGGAAGAAAATGATTGAATAGCCGACCCAAAAATTTGGATAGAGGTTTTCTTGTAGGTTTGACCGACTGTCTAGTTAATAATATTTCATAGATCTTGGATATTCTCTCTCTTGTATATTTGGAAAATCTCGAAATAATTCTGCCGCCATATTAGCATTCATTGACCTCTCATGTAGAGTGGAACCCATCAGACTGAGCCTCTAGATTGGTCCCCAGTCACTTGGCTAAGGACAACTGGAGGTTGTGTTGTATGACTTGTTAAAGCAATTGGGCATATGGACAGATAAACTCTATTGTAGAAATATCTTTAGGTTTTATCAACAAAGTGAAGCCCTTTTGATGGGTTCAAGCATATGCTCACATTACTACAGTAAAGTATTTTTGTATACATCATTGAAATAAAAGGTGGTTAGTGTAAAAATAAAAGTTGCGAGGTGTGAAGAGTCAAAGTGGAGGGAGATATGGTATGTCTTGGAGCCTGCATCCTGGAGGTTGGGGCTTCGAGCTGTGGAAACAACCTTCTACATATATTGGGGTAAGATTGGGTACATCTTGACCCTCACCAGATTCATTAGATCCTGCATTAGTAGGAGCCTCTGGAACTGGCACGCCCTATGAAGTTTCAAAATTCAACTAGTTGATTTAGCATGCTTTCTACTTGCCTTGGTGCTATGTTTTAGTTTCTGGTTCATTTTCCTTTGCTCACTTATTTCATTCCTATGACAATATTACCATATGGTAACTCCACCAGCCAATCACTAACAAGAAACTACGTAAACATATTTCTCTAGGACCACTTCGTGTTTTTGAAACTTTGTTTTTGCTCAATTAGAATTTGACTTTTATCTTGAAAATGTGGTTATAACTTATGAGATACTACACAGTAAAATCATTAGAGACTTATTTCCTAGTCATTTTCTTCCTCTAGATACTTGTTACATTCGTGGAGTGCATACTGGGACTGGAGAGTGATGAAATTGGTGATTATCTTGGAAACACTGTGCTCGCGAAGGTTGTTGAGCTGCTTTTAGACCTAGATGTGAGTTAAGTTGTTGCTACTATTTATAGAACACAATTAATATAATGATTTGAGACTAACAAGAGTATATTTAAGTGTTCTAGGTGAATATACACTGGGAAGATATTCTGCAGGAAGAACACAATAAAGGCATATTTGACATGGAACTGGAAGATGTGGAGGAAAATGCAAATGATGTTGTAGGACTCATAAGAAAGGTTCTGTTCTAGTTGCCAATACCTGGTTTTCTTGTAAAAGCAGCCTTGCCTATTGCAGTGTATTTCTTGTTAAACTTCAATTCTTAGACTGATTCCCGGCACGTTGCTCCAGTCATCTGATGGTCTCAAGGGTAATGTGGTCGCTGCGAAATTGGATAGTCTTATGGTGATCGTATGTGAGCATCTTAGAACATGTGCATATGATGGTCAACTGGTAAAAGTAAGTTTCTAAGTCATATACTTCTGCCTTTATCATTTTCTTGTAATTCATAATTTCTTTGCATTCTCTCCATCAAAATAGGTTATCTTGCACATAATGCAACTCACTTTTCTAATTTATGCATACTTTTAGGAGGTAATTCTTCTTGTAAATTTGCAAGAAAATACGATTCAAAATATAGGCGTAGGACTTGTGATATGTAAATCATGTTCTGCCTTGTTTGATGTATATTTTACTCAAAAGCTAGTTCAAAGAAATGAAATCCAGATGCTCCATTGCATTACAAACTTATCTTTGAGGGACCTAATGCTGAGTTTAAAGTATCGACCGATACCGATCCGATACGGCCGATACCGATACGGTTTGGCATGTCCCGATCCGATACCGACCGATACCTGATGCTGACCGATACCGACATTGGGGGTCTCTTTTCCGATCAATTTGGCAATGAAAATTGAAGGAAAAAAGACAAATCAACACGGGTTTGAAGCATAATAAGGTTGTAAAAGCATATAAAAGAAGAAAATTCATCTATTGCATGTAAACCAATTGGTAAGGGTGACTACTATTTCGTTTAATTTCAAAACTACTAAGAAATAACACTGAAAATACTTAAAATTATGCCTAAATGTATAAAATATATTTTTAAATGTTAATAATTTATTAATAATTATTTGTTTTCCGATACCAAAAAATCCGATACTCCGATCCGAAACCGCCGATACTACCGATATCGCCGATACCGATACCGATACTCATAGGAATGGTCCGATACCGGTTCTGATACCGATACTGTGATTGTCTTGATTGCCAAGCTAACGAGAAAGTAGCTATCAGGTAAATCCTGTCAACTCATGGTAGCCTGTATAATAAGTGAAGTGGAAAAAAATTGTATTTAGTGATATTGAATTTTAATAATGTGTTTGTATTGCTTTATATCAAAAAGAAAACTCCTCGTGTATCTTCTCTTTCATTAAAATAAGAAATTCCTGCTGTATTTTCTGAGATTCAGCTCTCCATCTCTGTTTACTATATAGCTTTTACTATTACCCTCTGTTAAAGTGTTAGATAACTACCCTCTCCATCTCTGTAAACTAGTGATTAGTATTACCTCTAGTTCCTTGATATGGTTTTGATTCTGTTACTACTTGTATCTTATCCAAGGTAGCTTCTTATAGGCATTGCATATGTCTAATTGTCAAGTTCAGAATCATTTGATGTCGCCTAGGCTCCTAGATGCTACCCTAGCTGTCACTTCTTATCTTTTACTATATATATCCTTGGTTCTCATTACTGGTACAAGTTTTCGATTTTTTTTTTTACTAAATTTGAGGATATACTTTGTAATAAACTAATAAATGAAGAGCATACCGGACACTTGGAAATAGAAACAGTAAAAACAAAGAGCAAATGGCAACTTAGTTGTAGCGTCCTGTGTTCAAAGCACAAAAGAGATGCAATATGATGCTCATTATCAAGTTAAACAATTATTATGAATAATATTATTGTCCGACAACTATTTCATACTTTTGTTGTAATGTTTAAGCAATAGTTTTCCAGATGAAAGCAACATGAAGGCAACAGTAACAGTTGTTATGACTCATTGTTCTAGTTGGATCATTAAGCAATCAATTGACTGAGCAATCTGATTTAGTCAGGCAAAACTTCCATTTGGCGGTGTTGTAATTTTATTGATCGTAACCAGTTTCAACTGGGCGAAACTTCCATTTGGCGGTGTATTACAATTAGTTGTCTCTGTAATTCTATTGATTGTAACTGGTTTCAACTGACTGAAACCTTCTTGTAAATTTAACTGACGAGGAATGAAAACAAAGCTGAATTTGCTAGGGAGTACTGGACAGCGAACCGAACCAGTAAGGTGGAAGACACCTGTACAAAGACCAAGTCGGGTATCAAAGGTTTAAACAGAGAAATGTTCAGTATCAAAGAAATTATTGATACCTGGGTTCTTACTCGGGGGTGTTTATAGGCGAGTAGTTGAGGTAGTTTGATAATAGTAACTTCCCACAAGAAAACTCGAGTCACGTGGGCTTTGGGCAGTAAATGGGCTAAAGGACAGGTTGGGCTTAGTTAGAGTTGGTTTTACTCTCTTGGTTAAACGAAGGTTTTGGAAATGTAGATTTATTAGATCCCCTAGTTCATCTCCATTGCCCTAGGCTTTGAGGTTGGACTGGAAGGTTCAGCTGAAGGAGGCTATCATCGCCAGGGGTAATGAGCTGAGGATGATCCCATGACCAATTGGTTTGTTGAGTTGAATACATATTTGCAATAACTAATATCTCCATCACTTGGTTAGGGATGAGCATTATTCGGTTTTGGACCGAAAACCGAACCGAACCAAACCAAATAAGAGATTCGGTTCGGTTTTGAAAATACTAAATTTTCTTATTCGGTTTCGGTTTTCGGTCCAAAACCGAAAACCGAATAAGAAAATTTAGTTTATATATATATATATATATATATATATATATATAATATTATATAATTTAGGTATATTTAGTTACTATATATATTAACAAAAAAAGTGCAAATAAACCGATAAATCGGATAGACCGAAAACCGAACCGATTTAATTCGGTTCGGTTTGATTCGGTATGGACCAATTCGGTTCGTTTTCGGTTTTCGGTCCAATTCGGTTTTCGCTTATTCGGTTCGGTTTGAACCGAATTAACCGAATGCTCACCCCTACACTTGGTTGCTACTTCTGTGGGTCTAGAGGGAAGGGACAACTCGGCTGGGGCAATGTCCCGGGTAGACTAGGAGGGATCATCTTCCAGCTTGGGTTGGAGGTATAGGGGTCTTCATTAGCACTTGGTTTATTATACTCTAAACATTTCATTTGGTTATCTGATGCTCAATCTCGTTGTTTAATTTATCTGTTTGCAGATGTGGTTCTTTACATGATACATTATGATACAGGACACAAATATAGGAAACCAAATCATGATATGGAGCTTGAGTGGACTACATATATCAAAATCTGATTTCTGACAACTATAATCATTTAAAAAAGAAATTTTGATTTGTTGATGAAACCATATATGTCTATTCTCTCACTATTCATAAATAGCAGTCAATCCAATTTTCCTTGGACAATCTTGCTTCTGCTACTTGACTCCAGAATATTAATTCAGTCATTTGAAAAACTGAAAGTTTGAAGGGTCTAAGTTTTAAGACTTGAGAATAAAAACCTGAGGTGGAACCAACCCAATGTGTATAAGTATTCATGATGAATGTTCTGAATGAATCATCAATATGTATGGTGTTTCTTGCCCCATTCTTTCAATTGTCAGACAAGGAATAATCCTGAAGTACGGAATTTTCTGATCAATCTAGATGTTACAAAAGTAAAATCTTCTATCTTTATACTTGTTTCTTTAACAAGCATCTAATTTCAAATCAATCATGCATTGCTAACTTTTATCTGTGTGTCTACACAAGCTGTTGCCTCATTTCTATCTTTAACATGTGCTTAGAAATTCTAGTAAAGAAACATTTCTTATATATATTCTTGCTTTTATTGTTACAGGTTTTTGAAATGCTCACAGAATCCTTTACGAAAACTTTGATGAATGCTCACAAATCAAAGTTTGCTCAGGTACTTCTTGGTTGTGTGTGTATTTAAATACTTCATTTACTCTAGATGGCATTATCTTGGAGTTCCCACAGATCCCATCATTTTACATTCTGTGAAAGCTCTGCATTCTCCCATTAATTATTTCCCATGTAAACTGAAAGAAAGGAGGTTTCAATCTCTTTCATTATAGAGTCCAACATCACAGCTATATCTTGTGATACGGCAGGAGGATTTCACATCAGTTCCAAATTCTTAGGGTCTGTTTGGATATGCTTTCTAATTTTTTTCCTTCTGAAAATAGTTTTCTGAAAGTAAGTTATAAATTTGTTTTTGAGTAGAGAGATTTTGAGTTTGCGTGTTATTTTTACCTGAAAATGATTTTAGAACACAAAAATTGAAATTGTGTTTGGTAAGTCCATCTCTGTGTCCACTCCCCACCTATGTGTCCTGACAAACACTGAGTCCATCTCTGTGTCTACACCCCCCACCTCTGTATCCTGACAAATACTGGGTCAATCTCTGTCCACCCCCACCACTCTTCTCATTGCGGAACGCCGCGGCCGTCCTCGTCGAGGCGAGCTCAAGACGACGAACTAGAGGCGGCCAAGCATCGACGACGAGCTCGAGGCGGGTGAGGGCCACCGCCGTCCTCCTCGAAGCCCTCCCGTCGGGTGAGGCCACCACCGTCCTCCTCGAAGCCCTCCCGTCGGGTGAGGGCCGCCGCCGTTCAGAGCTGGCGTCACCCTCCCGCGTCGGGTGAGGGCCGCCGTTGTCCTCCTCGAAGCCCTCCGGTCGGACGAGGGCCGCCGCCGTTTAGAGCCGGCGTCACCCTCCCACATCGGGTGAGGGCCGTCACCGTCCTACTCGAAGCCCTCCCGTCGGACGAGGGCGGCCGCCGTTCAGAGCCTGCATCACCCTCCCGCTTCGAGTGAGGGCCGCCGCGCCGTCCTCCTCAAAGCCCTCCTGTGCCGGGTGAGGGCCGCCGCCGTTCAGAGACCCCCCGGCGTCACCCTCCCCTCCTCGATCGGAGCTTCCTCTGGAGGAGGAAGAAAATGAGGAAAGAGAGAATGGAAATGAGGGGAGAGAGAAGAGAGAGGAGAGAGAGAGAGTTGGGGTTTTTGGGGGAGGGTGGGGCCCGCAGTGGTTGGAAAAAAGGTTTGGGAAAACAGCTCAAATATGTTTCCTGAAAGCTGTGTTTAAAAACTCATCTCAATTTTTTTTGTAAGAGCTTTCCAAGTATGGACTGCCAAACACAATTTTTGGAGGAATTTACGTTTAAAAAAACCGGTTAAAAAACGTAACCAAACATGCCCTTAGACTCTTTAAATATTCCTGCTTGGGCATCTATTTTCTATAATTCAGTTCTTCGCCTTATATTTCTGTGTTGACTTGGTTTCTGTATTGTTCAGTTTGTGATGTTCTATGCATGTTCGCTGGATCCGGAGAATTGTGGTCAGGAGTTTGCATATCGGCTTACAGATATTTTTGTTTCAATGGAAAATCAAATGTCCAGGTAGTTCTAAGTGTTTTCTGGTTGTCTATTTTCCTAAGCTAATTAGTATGTAATATCCTCCTGGAGTTGTGTGTAATCAATAATAGAACAACTGATCTGTTACAAAATAGTTGAGAGTTATTAAGAAATGAGGTAAATGTGTTTGACAACTAGTCACATGCCATAAATTCTGTGGATAAGCTGGCTCTAAATTAAACTTGAAGTTACATTGCAGTTATGTTGCATGAATATGGACTGTGTGTCTGTGTGTATTGCCTACCACTTTCAAACTCCCTACGGCATCTACCACAACCTCCCCCCCCCCCCCCCCCCCCCCCCCACCCCCAACCACCCAAAAGCCAGAGAACTTTTTCAGAGGCAATGGCTTCTCAGTTCATCCTTGATCCAG
Source organism: Iris pallida (assembly GCA_029216955.1). Taxonomy (NCBI): domain Eukaryota; kingdom Viridiplantae; phylum Streptophyta; class Magnoliopsida; order Asparagales; family Iridaceae; genus Iris; species Iris pallida. Next base: position 31,768 of record JANAVB010034783.1, on the reverse strand, counting down.
AGGACATGGCTTCCAGTTCCGAGATAGTTTTGCAACTACGGTCTGGTTCAGGACAACGATACGTTATGTTGCATGAACACAGTTACCGAGTCGGACACGATATGGGTACGGGATATGGACATTTTCACATAGGTACAAACGTAGTTACCTATGTTGCAGGAATACGGACACTGGTACAGACATGATACAGATAGGGACATCACTTCGCTCTGTCCGTGCTACATAGACGGCAAGTAGTGGTGCTCGTGTCGAGGATGGCAGATACGATTGTTAGTCAATGGTATCTTCTATGAGAGCAGTGTGGTCTGATCCAGAATGACCAGTAAATCTTCTCCTCTTCATCCTCCTCTCTCTGCTTCTGTTGTCCTTTTTCTACTGTGGATTTAAGATGGGACCGATCAAGTTCGGAGCATTAATCAGTCCCAAGCCCATTCATTCAACTTAAAACGTATTTTATACAAATCGGGCTGCACCTTAGCTGAATGCAGCCCTATTTTAGCATGCAATGTTTATAAGCGTACCTATACTGTATTTGATCCATATCCGGTTGTATTTGTCTGTATCCTTACAGATGGGGACCCCCACCCCCACCCCCCACAAAGCTCGTGACCATGCAACATATATGTGCAATGAGTTATCTTGCTAATTATTCTATGATCTTTCATTTGTTGCGTCATAACTAGAGAGCTTGCTTAGACAAGTATTGCTTCTCAATTGTACCAATCTTCCAAATTTTTTTATTGGTTTATGTTTGGATAGTTCTCCTTATTAAGGTAAAGGTATGTCTATCATGCTCTATTCTGAATATTGATACTTCGGCAGTTTTTTTGAAACTTAAAAACGAGCCCACTTACTATCCTATCCAGGTATTACACAGAAGATGAAGTGTGTGTAATGCCTTGTTTGGCAACATTTTTTATAATTCGCTTGGTAAAATGATATGCTAACTAGCATTTTTTAAATTAATGTACTGTATAAGATTCCTGTATATATAGACATACTTAAAGATATGTAAAATTGGTCCTTGCATTACATAAACAAACTTAAAGATAATACACTATATACAAATATTTATCTGTGAATTACGGAAAAGTCACTTGAAGCTGCTGCCTCCACCGAAAACTCATGTTCACTTTTTGATTACCAGTGGCCATTGCACTAGATTTCAAAATAGTGGTATCTGTATATATAGCCTTCAGTTGACCGTGAATTGGTCTTTTGAGTATTAGCCAGCATCAAAAGAAACCCTTTAAACCTAATGTTAATTACTAAAAACATTTGGACCTAGAAAAAGGTAAAAGTACTAAATTAAGAAAAAAGCAAGCAGTGAAGATAGATCACCATTGATTGCTGTGAATTGCTGGACTACAAGAGAAAATGAGTTTGCCAATTTTGTTTCACCTTTAGAGCGCAGTGCTATCAAGGAAGTTTACATGGATGGCAACTGTCCTTCCTGTGGAAGTCAATGATGGGTGCATCTTCACTTAACAGATGTGCATGCATTATATGCATGCGTGCATGGCTGCAGACATAATAAAAACTATTTACTTAAGAAAAAAAAATCCAGTTTATTGTTCAACATATGCAAAACAATCTAGGTTCGACTTCTAATCTGATAAAGTATCAAAGTGTTTGTAATTTTGTATGTACAACACACCCAGAAACATGGAATTTTAAGAGTCAGCTTCTATAGACTATAGAGGGGAGGTGAATAAATAAGGTAAGATAGTATTAAGTTCCATTGTAAGGGTATTTTGATTGTAAATGATTTCGTATGAGAACTCATGACAAGTAGGGGCAGACCCACCATAGGATGAAGGTGGGTGGCAGCTTCCCACTTTTCTGTTTCCTTGTATGTTTTTTGGTCCTATTATTTACTTCATTTTCTTTACAAATTCAACAAACAAATGACTGCCTGTTTGGTAAATTGGTAAGGTTATAACAAGAGGATTTGAGTTTGTACTCACTAGCTACATTTTGATTGTTTCATTATTTATTTATATTTCTATTTAATGCCCCTTTAAATTTTAATTTAATATTAAAATTTCACCATCCACTATCACGACAAGTGTTCTTAAAGCAGACAAATTAAAAGAGGGGTTTATATATATATATATATATATATATATATATATATTAGGTTTTGGCATGTCCTGATCCCTATGTTGCACAGATGCGACACAATATGGTAAGGATACGCCGATACAGACACAAAACCTATTTTGGTGTGTCCTCGTGTGTTTTGGAGTGTATTTTGGAGTGTTCCAATATGTGTCCGACACGACACGACGTAGTTATTGGATTGTTCGTGCTTCCTAGCTTGATTGGATACTGAACACCATCGATAGTGGCCGATACCTGGCATTGGATCGCTCTTTTTTGGTCAGTTCAACAAAGAAAAAAAAAGAAAAAGAAACAAGCATGTAAAAAGAGTATCTATATGATGATTCGGACATGTCAAAGATCGACATGCTATAAAGTGTTGATAAGATGCATTCTACTCTACCCATCACTGTTTGTCGAAGTTATATATCCATTGTTATCTGTCAAGTTATATATCTCTAAATTCACCAAAGTTATATATCTCTAAATTCACAAGATGCATTCATCTTATAAATATTTCATTCACGACCATCTATTTAATGTGTATTTTGTCTAAAAAGTAAAATTAGTACAAAAGCACAATATTTTGCGGGAGAAAAATTCAACAATGTTGAATATTATTTTATTCCAAGTTAACAAGAAACAACAAATATAAAATTATAATATATTAAATATTTTTGTCAACTTTTTTATATTGTTAATTAATATTCTGCTTTTTAAAAAGCAAGAATTTCGAAACTACTATCTGAAACTATCTATACTCATAAGCGAAATCTGTTAAGTATTAGTAATAGTGGGCTTTAGTCTCACATTGGAAAAGAGAGTAAAGAGAGGAGCTAGACTCTCCTATATATATGTAATTCCTCTTCATAATAAAGGTAACCTATTATTCTCATTCTACATGGTATCAGCCATAAACCATCCTCCTCCCATCTCTCCCACACAAAAAAAATCCTAATCCCCCCTGCTATCCCGCTCCTCCAGCCCCCCCCCCCCCCCCCCCCAAGCGCCTCCCCCCCTGGCCCCCCCCCTGCTGGCCCCTCTCCAGCAGCCCCCCCCACCCGATCCCCCCCTGCCCCCCTCCCCCCCCCAGCTGCTCCCCACCCCTCCAGCCCCCCTGCCCCCCCCCCCTCCAGCCCCCCCCCCCCCTCCAGCCCCCTGCGCCCCCCCCTCCAGCCCCTCCCCCCGGCTGCTCCCCCCTCACCCGATCCAGCCCCCTGCCCCCCCCTCCAGCCCCCCAACCCGATCTAGCGCTCACCCCCCCCCCCCCCCCCCCCCCCCGCTACAGCACCCCCACCCGATACAGCCCCCTGCCCCCCCGCTACCCCCCCTGCAGCCCCCCTCCAGCCCCCCTCCCCCCTGCCTCCCCCCCCCCCCAACCCGCTCCGGCTGCACCCCTTCCGCCCCAACCCTAACCCTAGCCCATCCAATCCCTAACCGCTGCCACCATGTTCCTTCTTCCAAATCCTAACACTAGTCCATCCATCTCCTACAAACCCTAGCCGTCTTTTCTTCCAAAAAAACGTATTTCGAAGACAGACGGTAGCCAAATGCTTTATTTGCACACCCTCTGTTCCTAGATTACGTCGTCAAAATTAACAAAGGGTAGACAACTTGATTGTCTACGCGGATCTTTGTTTTTCCTACTCCGATCTTCACATCAGGATTTACACAGAGAGTGATCATGTTTACTCCTGTGTCCTGACGTGTTCACCAGCTACACAGAGAAGGAGCTTGTTTACTCATGTGTCCTGCTGTCTTCACTTAACATGCGCGTGCCGGTGTTGGCCACGTTAATAGCGTACTCCTAAAGTTGATGTGATTATTGGGGTTGGGAAAACTCGCGACGGTTGCATTCATTTCAAGATGACAGACCCGAAGGCAGATAATGGTGATTCTACTACCAGTGTCAGCAACGCAACGGGCACTGGCACGACGGTCTCTTCGACTCGACTCGTTGATTGTCGATTGGACGGACCAGATGGTTACTCAACATGGCGAAAGAAGGTTGAGAAAACACTTCGGGGATGCGACTGTCTAAACATCTGACTGACAGCCCTCCGGCAATGATTGATCCCACGTTTGAACAATGGGAGACGGATGATAGTCGACTGTTTACACAGTTGATGAACTCAATGGAACCGTCTGTCGAGGACATGGTTCAGAACACAGAAACGATCAAGGAGCTATGGGAGGTCCTTGCAACGACGTTTGATGGAAAATGCGACTTGTCTCTTAACTACGACTCGGTTGTTAGCATTTACCGAAAATCAGGGAGACAAGTCTCATAAGGACCACTTCCGGTCCTTCAAGGCTATGACAGATGAAATTGATCGTGTTCTCCCTCTGACGACGGATATCAATGAAGCTCGATCTCAACGTGAGCAGCTTCATGTTATGGCATATCTTGCCTCTCTTCGTCCTGATGCGGACTCGGCTCGATCACAGATCATTGGTGGATCTGAAGTTCCGTCTTTGATGGAGGCCCACTTTCGTGTTCTTCGGGCCGCAAAGGTGGTTGAGACCACTCTGGGGGATGCTCCTGCTGATCGATCTGCCTTGGTAGTGCTGCTCGTCCTGGCGTTCGTGGTGGGCCTGGTAGACGACGAGGTAGCCGGACTTATGGTCGTGATGGCGGGCGAGGCAATGGTGGTCGTGATGGGGGACGACTACGAACATGCTTCCACTGCGGTCAGCAGGGACATTTCCAGTGGCAGTGTCCTAAAGCTCCTGCTGCCAATATTACTTCGGACGCTCCTGATTATAGCGTTCGTTCGATTCAGATGAGCGTCGATTCTTACACGGATTTTCTTGAGTTTCAAGCTCAACGTCGTGGTGAGACATCCATGTCCGGATCCACTAGTGGGTACTCTGCAGCTTGTGTGGTGCGATCGAAATAGTGGGTCATTGACTCCGGTGCGTTTGCTCACATGACCGGCGACGCAGGTATGATCCGCAATTATATTTCGGTGGGTTGCTTCAGGTATTACTGTTGCCAATGGTGGTTCACTGACAGTTCGTGGGCGAGGAAGTGTCCGTCTTTCTTCCAATTTATCACTTCATTCTGTGCTGCATACACCTGGAAACCCATTTAGTTTGCTTTCCATTAGTCAAATTACTCGCGACTTACACTGTTCGGTAACATTTTTTCCTGATGGTTGTGTTTTTCAGGATCTGAAGTCTGGAAAGACTATTGGTAAAGGGCATGTGACTGGAGGCTTGTATCTGTTTGACGTCTCTTCTCCGGTTACTTGTGTTGGCGTGAAACTCAATGCTTTTGAGTTACATTGTCAGTTGGGCCATCCGTCAATTCAAGTTCTTCAACAACTGTACCTATCTTTAGATGTTCCTGTTAATTTTTATTGTGAGTCGTGTCAGTTAGCCAAACTTCACCGATTCCCTATCCGGTAAGTCAGAAAATTGCGTCTGCTCCTTTCGAGCTGGTGCATTCATATATATGGGGACCGTGTCCTGTCAATTCAGTAATGGATTTTAAATATTTTGCTATGTTTGTTGATGATTACTCACGTATTACTTTTGTTTATCTGCTAAATAACGATCCGAATTATTTGAAATTTGGTGCAAATTCTATGCAGAAATTAAAACACAATTTGGTGTTTTGATAAAATGTCTTCGAAGTGACAATGATCGTGAGTATTTGTTTAGAGATTTCAGCTCGTATCTGTCTCGACATGGCATCATCCACCAAACTTTCTGTCCTTCCACACCACAACAGAATGGTGTGGCCGAACGAAAGAATCACTACCTCTTGGAAACAACGCGTGCTCTTATGTTTCAAGCACGTACTCCAAAAGATTTTGGTCGGATGTGGTTCTTACAACTTGTTATCTTATTAATCGCATGTCATCATACCAATCATGGTGCTACTCCTTTCTCTCGGTTATACCCCGATCGGAATTCGTCTTCACTTCCTCTCAAAACGTTTGGGTGCCTGTGTTATGTTCGAGATACTCGACCGACTCTTTCTAAGCTAGATTCCAAGGCAATACGTTGTATTTTTCTTGGGTATCCTAAGGATCAGAAAGGGTACCGGTGTTTTTCTCGTCTTAAAACGATATTTTTTCTCTCGGGATGTTGCCTTCGTTGAAACAGAGTTTCCTCCATTCCCACAAACTGATAATCCGGTTTCCATGTTTATCCAGACGAGATTTTTTTGTTGTTTTCCGTTCAAACACACCAGTCTCCTGTACGAGTGCCCTCCTCTACCGAGTCTGTCTCCCGGTCAGACGATCCGCATACACCAGTTCCGTCAGCACCGACGTTGTCCCGGTCAGACGAATCGCAGATACTAGTTCAGTCAACGCAGACATCGCCTGATCACGCCTCACAGATAATGCCTGCGGTTACTGACTCATCATTCTCGTCTAGCACTCCTGGACAATCCTCCTCGAGCTCCTCTGAATCGCCTCCAACTTCTCCACCAGCTCGCCCTCGTCGTGCCTGTCGTGATCATCCCTTGTATGTTAGCAACTATAAAGGCCTAGCAAGCCACACTCAGTCCCTCATAGCCACTATTGATGGAATTCCGATTCCCAATACGGTTGAAGAGGGTCTACGACATCCCGGTTGGCGTGCTGCTATGGAAGAAGAAATGAACGTCCTTCGAGAAAACCATACTTGGGATTTGGTCAATTTGCCGCCTGAAAAACAGGCAGTCGGTTGTAAATGGGTGTTCACGGTCAAAGTGAAACCTGATGGCACTCTTGATTGTCTAAAAGCTCGTCTTGTGGCTAAAGGATATTCTCAGACATATGGTGAGGATTACTTTGAGACATTCTCTCCGGTTGCCAGAATGACTTCTGTTCGCGTACTATTGGCCTTAGCTGTCAGCTATGACTGGCCATTACTTCAACTGGATGTCAAGAATGCATTCTTACACGGGAATCTTGACGAAGAAGTATATGTAGTGCAACCTTCCGGGTTCGTTGCAAGGGAGGGTAAAGTGTGTCACCTGAAGAAGGCCCTATACGGTCTCAAACAATCACCACGGGTGTGGTTTGGTCGATTCACACATGTTATTCAGTTTGGCATGTGTTAATCAAAGAAGGATCATTCGGTATTCTATCGACAAACATCAGCTGGAAGGATACTACTTGGTGTCTATGTTGACGACATTGTCATCACGGGGGACGATAGTCAGGACATTGCAGGACTGAAAAAGTTTATGGGAGAGCAATTTCAGACCAAGGATATGGGAGCGTTGAGCTACTTCTTGGGTATTGAAGTAATAAGGAAAAAGAAGCACATTGTCATGTCCCAGAGAGTATGTATTGGACATACTAAATGATGCTAGAATGATGCAAGCCAAGGGAGCAACGTCGCCAATGGACCCAGGAGAAAAGTTACTTTCTGACGAGGGGACACTGATGACTAATCCAGATCAGTACCGTCGAGTAGTGGGAAAGCTCAACTACTTGGCAGTTATGACTCGTCCAGATATTTCATTTGCTGTTAGTGTTGCGAGTAGATTTATGTCTTCTCCATGGATTTCACATAGGCAGGCAGTTCTCAGAATTCTACGTTATCTAGTTCAGAATCCTGGAAAAGGAATTCGCATGGAAAATCAGGGACATACGAATGTTGAGGGCTTCACTGATGCTGATTGGGGTGCAAGTCTAACGGATAGACGATCTACATCTGGTTATTCTGTATTTATTGGCGGAAACTTGGTCTCAAAGCAAGAAGCAGAGTGTGATTGCACGATCAAGTTCCGAAGCAGAATATCGAGCTATTGCTCATGGCACAGCAGAAGTGCTATATCTGAAACATCTGCTACAAGAATTAGGAGAAGAAGCTGGATCTAGAGCAGCAGACATGTGGTGTGATAACCAGTCCTATTCATATTGCTACTAATTCTGTATTCCATGAAAGGACGAAGCACATAGAAATCGACATCCCTTTGTACGCGATGAGTATAAGAAGGGAGCAATAAAGTTTCGTCATGTGAGGACCAGTGATCAGATAGCTGATATCTTCACAAAGTCTCTGTTGGGTCCTCGAGTTCAATTTCTGTGTAACAAGCTGGACATGATTGACATATATGCTCCAGCTTGAGGAAGGGTGTTAAGTATTAGTAATAGTGGGCTTTAGTCCTACATTGGAAAAGAGAGTAAAGAGAGGAGCTATACTCTCCTATATATATGTAATCCCTCTTCATAATAAAGGTAACCTATTATTCTCATTCTACAAAATCGATTGACATATGTGTGTGAAACAAAGTTGTTTAAGGTGCACCTGAAGGTGCACAAGGCTCCAACCTCAGTGCCTCAGTAAATGTGGGGCGAGGCCCCATTATTGAGGCACGAGCCTCATGGGGAGGAGAAATTATTGTGTGGTCCGGCCTCACCATGTGGCAATGATGAATGGTGAGCCCGGCCACTAATTACTTGACACTTGGCATAATGTTTGGCATAAAATGTTTCAAAAAATTGTAAAAAAATATAAAATATGTCGGAATTCACTTGACATATAATTAGAAAAAAGAATTTTTCTTTGAAAACATTAAACAAAATTGACCTAGAAAATAAGAAAAATATAGTGATATAATGGATTATGCCAAGTGTCAAGTAATTAGTGTCCGGCTACCATTCATCATTGCCACGTGGTGAGGTCGGACCATACAATAATTTCTCCATGGGGAGGCTATGCTCAACCCATGCACGCCTCACGCATACTGAATTTTACATTTTCTTTTATATGCTTTATTTTACTAACTAATGGTTTTTTAATTGCCGTTGGATTTGTCACTAACATGCTTTTAAGAAAGAAACTAGAAACACTCTCACAGATTAAAAGGAAAGAAAACCCTTGAGTCTTCTTTCATGTTCTCTGTATGTTCTGTAATTTGAAGCCTCTCATGAGCTTTTTGTTCTATTTTGTCCAGTTTGTTCTTTTTGTGCTCTGATCTCTTCTTATCCTTTCATTTCTTTTGCCATATCTGGAACATCTAATTCTTTTATTTATTTATTTTCCATGCTATGTTTATTTCTTCTTCTTGCTATTTTTGCTTCTTAATTTAATGTTGTTTTCAACCCCTTCATTACCCATCGACCATAACCCTCTCCACTCCCTAGCCAGTCTCTGGTTTTGTTCTTCTTTTACTTTCCTCATGTGAAGACACATCTCTAGTTTTCCTACAATAAAAATCAAGTTTCTTGTTTTTGTATGGAGATATGATTATTGAATTGAATTCACGTCGACTTTCAATATCTATTACATATAGTCATAATATGATTTGTAAATATTATTTATCTATTTTAATAAATGTCTGCCTCACATTACCTTGTGCCTCACGCCTGTCCTCTACACCCTTCGCGTTGTTGTTTGTCTTCCGTTTTTAATAACTTTGGTGTGAAAGAAACATGGAGCTCCTAAAATGTTTTAGGAATTTCTACTAATTTTACAGCAGTTTTGGAGGTTTTCTTCTGCCACATGTGCAACGACATCAAGTTATGAAACTTAAGCTATATCTTAATACGACTCTTTCCTTGATTTTAACCTATCAAGTCTAAAATTTAATATTCAAATGTACCATTTTCTTTTCTGTGTCCTTGAGGCTAATATATCTTGCACGACTTTAAGCTTATCAAGATCTAAAATTTAAGATTTATTGCACGTCCATTTTTATGACTTTGATTATCCTTTTCTGTCAGAATTAGGATTAGGTGAATGGATAGAAGAAAAATCTGAACCATCCCTCACATGACCACATGTATATTTAATTGGAATTTGGTTATGACGGGGTATGAAGTCCCAATTATGAATGACATTGGTTATCATTACTTATACTGCATTGTACTGTAAACTCATAATATAAAAATAGAGGTACAACTTTTGTTCTATGTTGAAGTTAAACCAAAACTATTAGGTTTAGATTTGTCCAGGTCAAAATCCTACTGATAGTAGGTGAGGCAGATTGCATTTGGTTCTTTAGGATGCATCTCCGACCAGAAGATTCTATAGGTTTCCTTGCCCGTAATTGCTTTGATCTAGTTTGAGTTCCCAATATGGGCTTGTTGGTCCAGGTAATCAGGTAAAATTATCCATGGTGAGTTTCAAAAGGTTACTCAGGGGGTAGGAGATTTACTAATCATTTATACAGTTTCAGATCATGCAAATCTGCAAAGAAGTTTACTTCTTAGGCACTGGCGATTTATATTTGCAAATATGATGCTTGCACTTTTACTATAGATTAGAAAGTAAGATAAAGATATTGTCCAATAATTAAGATGAGCCAATGGTTCCTTTCGGATACTTGTTACTTGCGTAATATATATTTGATATATCACTGCAGTGTTATGTAATTTATTATAGTCTATAGATACATATGTTTGTTTATTTCACTATCTTGAATTTTGATAGCTTGAAATCTTATAGCATATACTACATCAGTTGCATATCTTTTTATGTATCCAGTATGCTACATGTCATTGCTCTTGTTGCATGATTGCTGCAACAAATACTCTTAGCGCTGTACTGATTCTGAATATTTTGTTATGGTTTTTCTTTAGTATGAGTGCTGTTGCATATCTTGCTAGTTACTTAGCTCGAGCAAAATTTGTATCATCTTCCCTGGTGATGAGCATAGTGCAAAGGTCAGTAGGCTTCCACCTTTTCTCCTGGGTATCAAATATATTCAGTGTGCATACTTCATATGTTTCATTTGTTGAATTCCTGTTTCAGATTAGTGGATTGGTGTGCTGAATATTGTCAACATCGGAATGTTTGGGACAAAACATTGAACTTGAAAGCTCATCGAGTCTTTTATTCTGGATGTCAGGTGATTACTCCACATAATGTTGATCATGCACCATTTACTTAAGATCATGTATATTATTTTAAATATTTTTGTTGGTTTTAAGTGAAAATATTTTAAGTTGTCAAATTTTCTTTAGTATGACTGAATTGACACTACATAATGCGGATTTTACATATACACCCAGTATTTTAAAAGATATTGTTTCTAATTTTCGTAAGGGTAAAAGTCAGTCTATCATGTAAAAGGATGAAGATAAACAGTTCCCTTGTGAAAAGTAATTCCGTAATGTTTTGTCACTAGATCTTTGCCCACTTTTCACTCTGTTTTTTAAGTTTTGAACATAGTGTTTAAGCATTAGAGATGGTCTGCTGATACAACAAAGAAACTCAAGCATGTTTCCTTGTATTAGTATAAAGGTAAAATTTGGGGAATGAGACCGGACTCCTGCCATAGGAAAATATACATCATGCCTTCTACAGAACGAAGGACTAGGCCATCTAAAATGATGATGTATACCATAACTTCTGGCTTAAAACATAACAGTGGACTACAGCCCTTTGGAAATCATGCACCCTATCTGCCGTGCTAAAAAAGGGCACCAGATTTAAGTTAACCAGGTACTGTATGAACTTGTCTTTCTTTTTCATACATTAAACAGATGGCCCTAACTTTAGAGGATTTAAATCTGTAGATGGATAAGAACCATTTAGCAAGCTGAGCTTATCATTGTTCCTGTGAGCTCCTGGCCGTCTGCTGGGTTGAAGCAGATGGGCTGAACTTCACATTATTACTGCTTCCTCTTCTTCTACCATGTGGTCCTTCTTCCTTGCATGGAGGTATGAAAATCTATGATTTAGGAGCAGAAGTATGTTGGAGATGTGAAGTTTTCTTTCCAAGGCAGATATATGTCAGAGATGTGAAGTTATTTAATTTTGAAGGTTATATTGTTTTTCTGAAGAAGGGAAAGGTAGAGACTTGGAGAAACATGGTTGCTGGGTTATGGACATGCATTTTTTGTTATGTATAAAACAGCTTACCTGATTGATTGGAGCTGGTATATTTGGGGATGCACAAGAGTGAAAACAGCTTAAAACAATTTAACAATTTAACAATCAAGCCAACCGGACCTTAAACTAGCTGCATATCAATGGGCTTATGTCAGATTAGGATGATCAGGAGAATTTCCTGATGATTACAATGCCATTCATTTTGTAGCAATTTAAGGATCAGATTAGGTGATCGACTGACTTAGAAACTTCCACCATTCAGTTCGATGGCTATAAAGATTTTCAGTTTGGATTAGCATCATATTTGGAAAATGCATAAAACAACAAGAACATGGTGGCCACTGGCCACACAATTTGGCTCACCTGCATGATCATTTTGTAGGGTTAGGACTTAGGAATCTAGCTTGTATGTAAACCAAGTCAACAGAAAATATGAAGGTCCAAAGACAGTTATGAAGCAGAAATCGATGGAGTTAAAATGGAGTATATTATATCTGGTTGACCATTCTGTTAACTCAGCCAAAATTTTCAGCATCCAAAGAAGGCTTTAACCACAATTCTTCGGCTTTGCTCCAAGCTATATGTTACTTTGTTGTTCAAGTTGGTTTCACTTTGTTCATAAACATGCTTTTTATAATGATCAAGGTAACATGGATTACGACACTAAAATGTAAAAAAACATAAGCATGAAGTATATGAAAAGTATGGTTTCCTTCGGGTAAGTGCAAAAAATCCTTCCATAGATTTGCCTCGGAAGCAAAATAAGACTTGTTAGAAAACTAAAGCAATTAACCCCTCCTTGGATTTGCCGTGTCAGCAAAAAGCTCATACTGTCTATTAGCCGTTAGAAATGAGCGTTAATGACTTTTAAAAAATAAAAAAAAACCAAAATGTCCTCCCCTCGACCTGCCCCCCTCCCTTCGTTGGCCGGCTCCCTCGACCCGCCCCCTCCTCCCCGTTGGCCGCCCCCCTCCTTCCTCTGCTGGCCGGCCCCCCTCGACCCGCCTCCTCTCCTCCGGCCGGCCCCCCGCCCCCCTCCTCCCTCGTTGGCCGGCCCCCACGCCCCTCCCCCCTCCTCCCTCGCTGGCCGCCCCCTCCCCCCTCCTCTGGCCGGCCACGCTCGACCCGCTCCCCTCCTCCCTACGCTGGCCGGCCCTGCTCGACCCGCCCCCACTAACGGAGGGAGGGGGGAGAAGTGAGGGGAGGGATAAAATCGTCATTTCAGACGTATTTTAACGTCTGTTAACGGCAGGTGTGTAAACTGAGCCAAAATGAAAATGTGAGATTTTTTTAAAACTAGGGTCTTTAATGCAAAAATGCAGATCTAAGGAGAGTTTTTTTTGCACTTTACCGGTTTACTTCAGATATCCTCACTAAGGTTCAACTCATTTGGTTAAATGAAGATTCTAGAGATAGAAGGTTTGAATATATGTCGCAGGTGTATCAGGCTTTTGAGCATGGGGTATTTAATTTTATTGTTTTAACAAGGTTCACATTATCGGTATCGGAATTGGTATCGGACTATTCCTATGAGTATTGGTATCGGCGATATCGGTAGTATCGCGGTTTCGGATCGGAGTATCGGATTTTTTTGGTATCGGAAAACAAATAACTACTAATAAATTATTTACATTTAAAACATATATTTTATACATTTAGGCATAATTTTAAGTATTTTCAGTGTTATTTTTTAGTAGTTTTAAAATTAAATGAAAAAGTACTCACTCTTACCGATTGGTTTACATACAATATATTGATTTTCTTCTTTTACATGCTTTTATAACCTTATTATGGTTTAAACCCTTGCTGATTTGTCTTTTTCGTTTAATTTTCTTTGCCGAATTGACCGAAAAGAGACCCCCAATGTCGGTATCGATCAGTATCGGGCATTGGTCGGTATCGGATTGGGACATGCCAAACCGTATCGGTATCGGCCGATACTTTAAACCATTTTAAGCTGTAAATCCATATTCTGATCATGAGGCAGAAGAATCTAGCAAAACTGGAAAAGCAGAAATGTTTTTGAAGTGGAAATTATAGCAAGAAAGGTACCAGACTAAAACAAGCTTGGTAGTACCACAAACTAGGGAACATAATTTATTAAAATCCATTCATTAATTACTTCTGAATCTTAGGTTTATGAAATCTTTATTCTCATATCTTGATGTTTATAAATTGGTTCCTAAACATTAATCAAAGTTATGTCTTATTAAAACAATCATCTAAACAAACCTTCAACAGATAATACTGTCACTGTTTGCAATGGTAACTTTCTTGACAACTTGACCTAACTGAGCCATTTTGAGCATCTAATCTGCAGGATGCTCCTTGTATTCTGAGGGTAAATAGTTTAGTCTCAAGGTGTCACTTCGATTTTAAGTTATAATTCAAAACTAGATTACTTATATAATGCTAATAACAAACCTATCCTCATTTAAACTAGGGAAACTACAGAACTTATTAGGCACTTGTGTTCCATAGGTCATTTGCCTGCATATGAAGTTTCTAATGTGATTCTCCCACAATACTTAAATTGAGCCCTTGCTCCTATTCCTGTATCATACGAGTTCACCCTGGAGACTTGGAAAGTTCAATGGGTGTTGGTTTCAAGTTAGTGATGCAACACACATCTTGATTGTACAGACAAATCCTTTCGTAACAAAATTGATTCTTTGTTGGAAAATTGGCGAAAGGAAAACTATCAAAATATAGGCAATCAAAGTAGGAACTCTTTTTGTGGACTCCATAAAAGGCAATGGGGTCCTAAAATTTTGGATAGCACTTGGTTGTAGTAGTGTGACATAAAGATACTGAATGTGCGCTTTCAGACGGTAGCCAAAGTGTAGGAGGTGATAGTCTTTATTTTAGTTGTCAAATCTTCTCACTTTGCTCGAGGAAGGTCACTATGCTTGGCCTAGGATGAAGTTCTCCTTAACTAGTACAATTTTCTCATCCAATTGTTTACTTCGAGTGTTTTGGATTATGGCCATTGGGCAACCATGAGATCAGAACCATTAAATTCATAAGAATGAACCCGGATCCTGGTATGGCAGTTATTGGTGAAATCCATTGCTATATCTAATAGGGTGTTCATTATGTATGTAGAAATTTATAGAAAGGTTTTGTTGTATGTCATGACAGTACGTGTTGGATTCTAGTGCATGTTCCTGAATTGAAATAATTATAGTATTACATAGGATCTGAGCTGCATCTGAAGGCTTTACATGGCAACTTAGAGAAGTGCTTTTAAAGCTGAAATGTATTTTCTGCTCTCGACCGCAAGATTGGCAGAAAGCTGAATGCAAAAATTGGAAGTAACAATCTCACAACAACGGCAACAACAATCACAAAACTTTGTCCTCTATTTTTGGTGTAGGACAAAAGAAAGTGAAATAATACACAGAAAGTTAAATAGCGTAACTAAATAAAACAGGTCTAAGTGCAGATGTTGGGTTTGAAAAGGAAAGAGTAAATAAGGTGATACAGAAAATTACAATAATTTTTATTAGTAATTAATCATTAAAACATTCTTATTCTTGGAGATGACCTTTCCTCTATATCTATGTTTGCACAAATACAGACACGGATATGAATAAGGAGTCAAGGACACAATACATATATGGGATATGGACATTTTCAAATTGGCACATATGTAGTCCCCTATGTTGCATGAGTACGGACACAATATAGACACCTTTCCCCTGTCCGTGCAATGTAGCTTTATATATAATTCAATATTTAGAGACTTGGACTAGCGATGCCTCTAGCCAGATAGCTCCTATCTAATATATGGTGTGCTATGAATAAAAAGTATCGTATCTTCTCATGTCATTTCCGGAGCATGATAGTTTGAGATGGTGAAACCCCTTTGACACATCCAGAAGATGCCTCCGTTAGTCGCTACTCAAAAGCACGTATTATGGAAAAGTGGATTCTCCTGTCGCAATTAATTATTTACTGCCATTTTAATACAAACCTGAAACTAGACCAATTATGAAGGATGAAATATTACCAAACTAATTCAAATTACTATTATTAACCCAAAGCAAACACGACTCATCTTGAATGGTCATAAGAAGACATCAAGTTTACTAGCAAACTGTGCTTGTAGACTACCGAAGGTGTATTTGATTTGTCAAGAACGGGGAAGCAGCTTTATAATCATTTGTGAGATCGAAACTGCCAATTGAGGCAAGCAATCGTGAGGAGGAATCGAGTCAACGAATGGCGAATCATCTCTTTAAGGGAGATTTGGTATTAATCCTACCAGTAAAATTACAGAGGTATGCTGGAGGGAAAAGATACAAGTCTTTAATCCGGAGGGAAGAATTTCAGGATGTGAACAAGCTTAGCGAGGATTACTATCTTGTTCATTACTACAACAATACTGGCAAGGTTCACGAGTGGAATCCACCTAAGAACTCAGCAGTGCAATAGTCCGGTGCTATTACTGCTTGTTCTCGTATTCACATGAACTATAATGTCTATCCCTACGACATTACAGTGACAACTAGAATAAATTTGATTACTATGTTCATGGTCTTTTGTTTTTAAGAAGCAACAATCCCTAGAATCCATTTTATTTTAACTGCGCTATATTATGTGATCATGTAATTTTTTATTTTATTTGTTGAAGCCCCTTTACATAGTTCTCAATAGAAAAATCAATTGGATCAAATTGGTACCGTTATCATTACTTCCATGATTAGGGCAGGCTTTCCGTGGGTTTGGGCAGTATCTTTTGGTCAAAACCTGTATTATGTGTATGAGACATTGTCCTGTCTGGTAGTTGGTGTGACTATATTGAGAAAAGATGATAATTCCTATTAATCTGTATTTGATATGGGTATGATTCTAATGAGAAAAACATGGGATCCTTGAAGCATGGAAGTTAACATTAACATAAATTACTTTTACACACATATGTTGATTAGATTGTTGCTAGGAGTATATATATAACAGTCAGGTTTTACGAATTTTTTTGGATAGATTGATCCTGGTTAGTTTGACACTCCCCCCTCTCCCCCCCTCCCCTTTCTTTCTTGCATTTTTCGATGTTAGTTCTATAAAAATAATTAGAACTCACCCTTCTGATAATAGTATGTAGCAGTAGGAGCAATAGGATTATGAATTGGTGAAGCTGAAGGCAGAATGCCTGGGTCCTAAAGACACGGTCTGGACTGCCATATTGTCACTTTGATTTGGTATATGGAGATTAGATGGGGTTTGCCCCCAATTGCGCAGCTCGAAGAGTACCATTTCAGTCTCTGCATGTGTCTAGGAAAATGTTGGCGATCATGGTTTATTATTTGCAATTTTTTTTGGAAATGGCCTCTCTTTGTTTAAGGTTACTGGGGATTTGTTGGGTAGTGGATTTCACAATATAGAAGACCAAAACTTGAAGCAGACAGCTTAGATAAGGTTGAGATATGTTTCAATTAGGAAAACGGAAATATTGAAGTATGTTGAGCGTAACAGATTCGGAGAATCAAAAGCATATTTATATGGAAAGGAACTAACTTGATAGTTATATTTAAAGTTTAGTATTCATACCAAATTTTATGCTTTGGGCCAACGTTTGCAGATAGAGATGCATCATTGGAATGTCATACAGTTAGCTTTACCACTTTACCGACGTCAGTGGCATATTTTATTCGGGTTTCAAAGCTTGAGCATAGATGAATGAGAATATTGGTGCAGTCAATTTGTAATATAAGATGAGATTAGTGGACATGTGGGAAGTTAAAGTTCCGCTTTAAGCAGGGATGAAATGAGAAAGTGGTTGAAGCCGGTTTGGCTATGTCCCACGAATGTGACAAGCGCACCAAATTAAGAGTGATAGGATCATAATTGAAGGTGTTAGTGGGGAAAGGGGACTCATATCAAAAGTAGATCTTATTGGAAGGCATTGAAAAAATAACATACCTGGTGATGGCTAATTTTTGGAGAAAATAGCCTGTTAGGGAGAAAAGGATGATGCCAAACACATGGGATAGAAATTTTTGTTGTTGCATAGTTAGAAATTTACCTCAAGGAGGAAATGCTTATCTGTGTTATGTTTAATCTAAACTTGATGCCTTAAAGGTATTAATAATCACCTTCTGAAACTTGTATTAATATTCAAGCCCTATAAAAAGAAATTTAACTTGTTTTTTGTAGTGCAGGCTGTGATGTATATCCTTTGCTTTCGAATGCGGTCGCTGATTGATGTTCCTAATCTGAAATCTCAACTCGTTCATTTGCCTCTTGAGCTTGTATTGCGTCACCCCTTGGATCCTTTGAAGGTACTGTTAAGTATATCCATTTTAATCGGACTATATATTTCAATAAACTTGGTGCAATGCTATCTAGAAGGAGTAGAACATAAGGGACATTTTAGATTCTAATGTTCATGATATCTTTTCAGTTGGTCTACGGCTCTTTAAGCCTCAAACATGTTCTGATTACTTGTGTTCCGATACAGGTGTGCTTGCCTACTATAGTGCAGGAGTTTGTGCGACAGGCTTTGGCCGCTCACTTGTTCAAAGCATCAATAGCCTTCCTCTCTGACAACTTACTTGAGTCTGAATTCTCAAAGACTTTTGGGGGTGTAGAGAGGCTTGATACGTTCTTCCCTTTTGATCCATATTTGCTAAAAGAATCCGACAGGTTTTTCTTCACTCTCTCTCCAGTGGTTTGGACTTTTGCAACAATTCTACCAACCGATAACTTCTATTTGGGTTATGTAATGTCATATTGTTATGTTCATGGAGAGTAATATTTATACCTGAACCCCTGAACTCTTGGTCTTGCCTATAAGATGTGGACCTTGAACTTTATGTCCTAGTACAGATACTAAACCCATTGGCTTTTGGCCTGAGAAAAAACGGCTGCACCTCTGCATACTAAATTGAGTATTACCCAAAAACTTTTAATAAAGTTTTCACTAATTTTGCCAAAATATGAACAAAATATTGCTCCCTTTTCTACTGTGTAGACTTATCTGTTTGTGTCTCATCTGTTGCTTTCATCATCCTGTCTATCGCATGCAAGCTTTGCTTTTTCGTGAAATATCTGTCATGTACTCAAGTGTAGAAATTGACATGTCCCTCGGAGAAGTTTGATATACAAGTCCTCCGATTTATCAAGGAAATAATCCCCTTTTCATCGTAACTCTACTGAACGGGAGTTTTGCTTGTTGTGACAGAACGGAAGAATGTTATCTTTCATATGTAGTAAATAGCTAATTTTCCTTGTAATTATAGGATAGTTTTGATGCCTGATAATGTTCTCTCCCCTTGAAGGTTCATCAGGCCAAACTTTATGCTTTGGTCTATGGTAAAGAAGACGTATAGCAACTGTGGCAGTGATGACGAGGATGAGGATCTCGATGCCCCTGAGTTCGCTGATCACATTGAGCCCATGGATGGTCACGAAGATGTGGACCTTGACAGTGAGGACGAGGATCTCAAATACTCTATGAACAAGATGTCTATAACTCCCAAGCCTGCCTTCCATCACCCTGTGGCTGGCAACTTCCGTGGCCATTCTCAGATGCCTGCCAGAATTAGACCCTCAGTGAGCCCTGAAGGCTGGTAGTTGTAGTTTTATTTTGATTCATTGTCTATTTTCGGAAAGTCACGAGTCTCTTTGTATTCCGATGGGAAAAGAGAGGATACCAGGCATGTATCAATACTATTCACTGTTGTAATCTATTTCCCTCTTTTAGTCCTTGGTGAATTAGGTTCTAGAATGATTTGTTAAATTGGAATGCTATAAACTTCTGTTGACACAATAGATTCCCAGAATATACATACAGGTTTCTTGTGGTAGTTCGACTCTTTAGACCTTGAGTGTCTTTCAAAATTAAAGCCAGATCTTGATTCTTATTCGAGCTCTACATGAAAGCATTTATCACGCTTTGTTGACAATATACATGTGGATATTTGATATACCTGACATTGCAGTTTGCCTACACTAGTTGTGAAGCACGTGAGTTGTGCGTGCAGATATTCCAATTAGAATTTTAGTTAAATTTAAATTCTAAGAGTTGCAATTTTTACAATAATCAAGCACTACATTTTTTCTTTTTCTTTTTGCCAAGTGTCACGAGACTTGTTCTGTAAGACAAACTACTAGTGTAGAGATTGTGAGAATGAGTGGCAACTATCTTCTACTTGAGAGTTATAGGAGGATGTACAATATTCTCACCTTAAGAAGACGTATGAGAAAAATTGTTTACACTATTAGATAAAAATAACTGAAAATAATAAAATTGTAGATATAAATTGTAGCATAAGAGTACATTTTTTTAAGAGAAATTTTGACTTACCCCCCCCCCCCCCACTTGGATTTTACCCATATTAAGGGTGTATCCCACAGTTTTGCAAAATGTAAGGGACCCCCACTTTGGACGGAAACCGTCCAGAACGGACGGTCAACAGTTTTGACCTAAAAATTTGACGAAAATATCCATTCCCTAATTTCTTCTTCCTCTTCCTTCAACCCCCCTCCTTCCCCCCGCCACTCACGCACCCCCCCCCCCCCCGCGACCGTTGCCCCCCCTCCCTCTGCAGCCACTGCCCCCCCGCCGCTGCCCCCCTCCCCTCCGCAGCTACTGCCCCCCCCCCCCCGCAACAACAACAGCCGCCGCCGCACGTCGCTCCCCACCCGCCGCCTCCCCCCTCCCCGCTGCTACGCGTCGCACGCTGCAGCCGCCGCCACCGCTGCTATGCGGGAGGGGGGAGGGGGGAGGCGGTGGCGCAGGGGGAGGGGAGGAGCGGCGCCGGCGGCAGCCTGTCCGAGGAGGAGGGGGGGGGGGGGGGGGTTAAGGGAAGAAAAAGAAGAAATTATAGGAGGGGTATTTTTGTCAAATTTTTGGGTCAAAGCTGTTGACCGTCCGTTTGGGACGATTTTCGTCCAAAGTGAGGGGACTCCTACATTTTTGCAAAACTGCAGCGTGCATCCTTGATATGGGTAAAATCCGAGTGTGTGTGTGTGTGTGTGGGGGGGGGGGGGTGTAAGTCAAAATTTCTCCTTTTTTAATAAACTTTTAGCTATTGTAGAGGCATCTTGAAAATGTGTAGAAGCGGCAGTACCAAACGTAAAGTGTAACGTAGATGATGTTTTATTGTAGGACGGATATTTGAAGTTCTAAATTATATTTTTATAGTTGAAATTGTTGCAAATGAAAAAAAGCAGATAACTATAAGCTACTGTTCTTCAAAGTATCTGTTCTTAAAAAATAAAATGGGCGATTTTTTTAAAGTGGAAAAAGTGCTAGGATTAATAACAACAGAAAATAACACGACACAATCAAAATAAGATGGTAAGAATAAAACGGAAAATTCAGTTTCTAAGCAGGAGAAACAATATAAATAGAAAACGGAGCTGCTACGTTGTTTATGGTTTGTAACCGCGGACGTGACCACCGGCCGACGTGGCAGCTGGCTATTGGCCCCCTGGTTCGGATGGAACCCAAAAATAGTATGGGAGGCTAATGGCCGACCGTCACGTCGGTCGGCGGTTACGCTTGTGGTTACAACCATGGACAAAATATCATTTTTGATAGAGGGGCTACTCTCTTATAAGGATAGACTATGGATGCGTAAGGATATTTCACATACCAGATTTGGCATTTTGCTTTCTTTGCTGTGAAGAAGGACAAGCTAGCAAGCCGAGAATTTCTACAATTATTATATATGTTGAAGCTTTGATTTTTTTTGGTTTTACATCAATGTTTTTCTCCACTTGGATTGTGGATTGGTTGTTGAAAAATGTGATATGGTGCAAAAAAATAACAATTAAGTTGATAGATACGTATACACCTTTGGTGACAAAAATGTATACGCTATGAAATGTAGTGACATGTTTGGTTGCTTGCAAGTGCGTTGAAACTTGCCTCTTTTTTGTATGTGGAGAGAAATTGAGTTCACTTCACCTGTTTGGGTTTTTGGGAATTCGTGCGTGACCCGAACCGAATTCGATCACATACACGGACGTGAAAGTGATGCCAACCCACCTGAAGATAAAGAACCAATCTACCACAAATGTCAAGATAGATCAAAAATGTATTTTCGGTAACTAACATGGACAAATCCCAATATATATAACTTTCGACAAAAGATACAAGATTGATAAAAAAAGCTATTTGAGCCCAAAGGTTCAACCCCTCACCAAACTCAAGTAGAAAGAAAAAGATTACAACCTGAAATCACTCACCTTACCAGTAGCGATCTTCCTGTCTGAAGACGACGACTCCCCGTACAGATCTTCTCTTACTGCTGCCTTGGATGATGAGCCCTAAGAGCAAAGTATGGACTCTCTTAGATTTTCTATGGACAATCACCCTGAATCTCCCACCTTGTACTCTTCTATTACCTCCACCCTTAACATATATATATATATATATATATATATATATATATATATATATATATATATATATATATATATATATATATATATATATATATATGTTGAGAAACCATATTTTAGATCATAGTAATTCCTAAAATAAGAAATCCTAAAATAGGAAACCCTATTACTAAAATAAGAGTCCATATTTTAGGTAATAAGGAATCCTAAAATAGTCATGCATTAATTATGAATGTCCAAATCTAATCAAATCAAATATTTGACCATATTTTGTTCCCACAAATATGTTGTTACCAAATCCAGACTGGACCCAACATACCCCCCAGTCTAATGAGAGGTGTTGACTCCATGGCTCCTCAACTTGACTCCATGTCTGTCGTCTCGCGACAGAGTTTCTGCTCCCCCATGTCATTGATCTCTGACCCCCGAGCTGCTTTGCATCTTCCTTCGTCTCTTAATCGTTATGTCGACGCTAGTTGTCATGCATAACACCTCATGTACTAATGGGATCATGCCGGCATCAATAGTAAGGCCGAATTTCCTGACGATCTGCCTCACCATAAGCCTTCGCTGTATGTCTCCGACTTCCTTCTTCCACCGGAACGTGCTACCGTTCCGACGAGCTTCTTCGTCCTTGGCTGGCCCAACCAAGTGGACGATATGATTCTTTCGAGATTCAGACTCCTGAGCCTGCCTACTTTCATGTTCGACACTGAAGCTCCCCCGTACATATGCATCATCGAGCAGAACTTCATGCATTGTGCACGCCATCGATGATCCATACCTCCCCTAGAATTGTGCAAATGGAGATGCACTTGCCTCAGATTGAGCTTGTTGTACATCTTGATCTCCTTCCCGGCTTCGAACTATTGAAATCGATGTCGTTCCATGAAACTTTGGCAAACCATCTGTCACCAAAATCGGATCCATAGAACAACCCCACTAGAGACCGACCAGCTGTCACGGGAACAACAAACTAACCCCTCAATCTTTGACTCATTACCATTCGTCTCTTTGTCTCGACGAACCAGATCCTCTGTACCCCTCAAAGCATCTCGAGAGTCTGTACATACCACAACATATGTCTCCTCGAGCCAACAGTTGAAAAATCCTTCGTAAGCATCTAATCTTTGCCTCTTAACATACTGCGACAAGCATCATCCGCCAACTTCCCTACCGAAAACAATCTATAGCACAAACCCGGTACATGTCGTACCCCTTGAGAAAGAGCTTCTCGCCAAGCACCGTTGTCAAGTGCACATCACCGATGCCCACAACTACAATAGTTCCCTTGTTGTCTATCTCCACACATCCAAACCGACCGCCTCAGTATGACGTGAAGATCTTGTATGTGGAGTGGCGTGATACGATGCCTCCATTTCCATGACCCAAACTTAAAGTGTCATAGGGACACGTAAATAATGTTTTATTATAGGATGAATATTTTAAAGTGCTAAATGATATTTTATAGTTGAAATGGTTGGAGATGAAAGAAGTAAATAACTATAAGCTACTAAATAGATAATAAGCAGGGCTGGCCCAAGGGGTTGGTTGTCCTATCTGGAGGGTCACCCGCAACCCCGACCTCTATTGGGATCATGCTGAGCCTGGAGGTTGTCCTAAGAAGAGGAGGGTTGCTCAAGCCCGAAGTCTTGGCTGACTTACCCCTGGACTGGCCCTGGTAATAAGATTTGGATACAATATTTTATTCTTCAAACAATCTATTCTTAAAAAATTTAATAGGAGATTTTTTTAAAGTGGAACAAGTGTAGGATTAGTAACAAAAAATAATAATATTGGGAACACGGTTTGACCCGAACCAGAGTTGGTCCATGAGGTGCGATATTGGACTGGACCTATATAAGGAATTTTTCATGCAAGGCATGAATCAATCCCAATTATCTATACCTCATGATACCACTTCCTACCCGATGTGGGATCAAACATGCCCTACAAGCGCTCCAATACCGTGAGTCTGAAGCATGATCGTAGCAGAAACTTAGGCCAATCTATCTGAGACAACCAACCCTCGTCTAACGAATGCCAAGAATAGTATATAGTCGTTTACTATGTCACCTAGACAAATCCTAATCTATATAACATAGGTAAAATTACAAGATTGGAAAAAACTAATATTGAACCCTTTGTCTAATAGGTTCAACTCCCTCACCACACTCAAGAAGAAAAGACAGAGATTACAACTTGAAATCACTCACCCTAATTGTAACAAATTTTCTAAACGAAGACGTCGACTCCTCGATCAAATCTCTTATTTCTTATGTCTTGGATAACAAGTCCTAAGAGCAAAGTACAGACTTTCTCTTAGATCTCTTGTGGACAAGCACCCTGAATCACTATCTTATACTCTTCCTATTGCCTCTACCCTCAACAAATATAATAGTTGATAAACCCTATTTTAGGTATAGGAATTCCTAAAATAGAAAACTCTAAAATAGGAACCCTGAAATAGAAAACCATGTTACTAAAATAAGAGACCCTATTTTAGGTAATAGAAAATACTAAAATAGTCTAACATTAATTATGGACGTCCAAATCAAATCAAATAAAATATTTAATACATATTTTCTAATCGCATCAAATCAAATATTTGACCATATTTGGGTTCCACAAATATGTTGTTACCAAATCAGACTGGACCCGACATAGTCTCCCTCTAGTATGATGAGAGGTGGTGACAACATGGCTCCTTAAGTGGACTCCATTCTTGTCATCCTGCGACATAGTTTTTGCTCCTCCATGCCGCTGATCTCCAATCCCCAGAGCTGCTTTACATCTTCGTCTTCAGCTCCTCTACTATCACATCGACGCTAGATGCCATGCATAGCACCTCCTACATCATTGGGATCATATCGACAATAATAACACGACCAAGACCAAAGTCCCTAACGATCAGCCTCACCGTAAGTCTTGGTTTCCTGTCCCTACTTCCGCCTTCTACTGGAACTTGCCTCTGTTTCGACGAGCTTCTTCACCCATGGTTGGCCCAACCATACGGGCGTTGCAGTTCTTCCGAGATTCAGACTCCTGAACCTACCCACCTTCGTGTCCAACACTAAAGCTCTTCCGTACACATGCATCATCAAGCAAAATATTATGTAATGTGCACGTCATCGTTGGCCCATAGCTTCCCTGAACTGTGTAAATGGAGATGCACCTATATAGAATTGAGTTTGCTGGACACCTTAATCTCCTTCCCAATTTTGAACTGCTAAAACCAATATTGCTCTCTTGAAGCTTTGTCCAACCACCCGTCACAAAAATCAAATCCGTGGAAGAACCCCCTCCTGCAGACCAGCCAACTATCATAGGACTGACAGATTGAGCCTCAATCTTTAACTCATCACTATTGCCGCTTTGTATCGATGAACCGGATCCTTCATATCCCTCAAATCATCTCGAAGACCTCCAAGACAAGTTCTCGATGATCCATAAACTATCGTAGAATATCCCTTGAGCCTCCATTCGATGTCTATGACCTCCCTGCACACCTATACGGCTTAAGCCTGTACATACCACAATATATATCTCCTCGAGCCAGCTGTTGGGAACCCTTCATAAGCATCCAATCTTTGTTCCTAAATAAATTGCCATATCCATTATCCGCCAGCCTCCCTACAAAACCAAGTTTTAGTGCAATACATGTCGTACCCCTTTAAAAACGAACTTCTCACCAAGTTCGGTTGTCAAATGCACATCACCATTGCTCACAACTGTAGTAGTCCCCTTGTTGCCCATCTTCACATGTCCAAACCTACCGCCTCGGTATGACGTAAAGATCATCTTATATATAGAGTAGGGTGATACGATGCCCCCATTTCTATGATCCAATCACCATCATGACACATGATACAAGGTTCCCCTATGTCAGTTACTGCGATAATAAGATCTTTCATAGCTATAAGATCCTCCTGATCATCCTTGTCTTTGGCTTTTCAATTTTGAGATTCATGCAGTTCTTCTTGATATTACCCCTTTCGTCACAGTGATAGCAACCCTGTAGTCCATAGTTACAAGATCTCGAGAAGTCCCCTATGTCCTCTTATGTGCCTTTCACTTTCCATAGAAAGTAACCAAATCGGACTCTTGTGATGATTCCATATGCTTATGTTAGACCTCCTCATTTAATAAGCTACTTTTGACTTCCTCGATCTTGACAACTCTATCACATGGTATTGCTCACTGATACCATCGATATTTTCCAACTTTTCGGCTGAGAACTCAAAAGCACCAGGGCCTGAAGCTCATCGTCAATAACTATCTTCATTGCAGACAACTGATTGATGATTCGCAGAACCTCGTTCAGATGTTGTGCCACTAGGGCACCCTTTGTGTACTTCGAGTTGACAAGTTGGCGAATAAAAAATATGCCACTTCCTGTTCTTGGTATACATATTTTTCTGTATTGTTCCTGTATATGGTAACTGGTATCTGTAACAAATGCACATGTATCCTGTATTTACACCTGATCATGACATGGAATAATATCTCATCTCGGAGTAGTGTGCCACCCCTTGTCCTTATCTAGTTGTAGGTGTGGTTCACTGCTTTGATGATGGAATGTTGGACCATGTTTTGATCCAAATTTTAATTATAAGCATGTTAGGATTTGGGTTTAGTAAGCTACCCCCATTCCATATAAATATCCTCTTTCCCTTTCTTTCTCTTCATTCGCTCCTATTTATTTTCCTCAACCACCTAGGCAAGTACATCTTGTACTAATGGAGAGACCACATTGCTCATTTTATTTCTTTGATTTCTTTTATATATTTTTAGTCCATATTATGTATCTTTTATTCTCTACATGTTTAGTATTTGGTTTTCGAATTTGATGAGTATTTTGGAGTAGATCTAGATTTTCAAAATAAGGGGTTTAAGGATTTTGGTGGAAATGACCTATTAAAACCTGTTATTTTTGAAAACCAGTTGTTCCATGTTGTATAATTGAATTTCATGCAGTTTTAGCTTTTGTTTTGCTGGATTTCGAGTTATAGAAAGGAAGTCATGGCCATGGTAAGTTTTAAAATTTTTATGGTGAACTTGTTATTTGGGACGACGATCCTCTATGCACGTAGAAAGGCCATGCGGCAGCTATACGACCATAAGTCCCCATCGGATACTTCTGACAACATGTGCGCTATGCGCATATGCTTCCTATGCTTATGGGTGAAAACATATGCTTGTTTGCTATAGTACTCGATAGTGCTATGCGCCCGACAATGCCATACACCAGGTAGCTATACGCCATGTTAGACTTGCCTGCCTTGCTATGCTTATGGCACATGAGCCTACATTCTCTATGCTCCTATTGTCCTGTGTGCATATTCTTACTTCTGCATTTGGATGTGTTCATGCACTTGTTACTATGCGCCTGAAACCCTATGCGTCTATTTTTGTTGGATTAATATTTTAAGTGGTTTTGTTTGCTAATTTCTTTAGGTGACTTGATTTCATGTCCTGACCCTAGGGTACTAGGAATAACTTAGGCTATATGACTTATGCGCCCGTGTGACCTATGTGCCAAGAGATTTCTATGAGATTACTTGTGGGCCCCTGAACCAAAACTTTACTATTATTGAATTTTCTTTTCCTCTAATTAAAAGCCTAATCATGCCATACCCAATTAAGGCCTGAACAATGGTTCCAATTAAAACTCTAGGGGAATGAGTTAAATTCCATATTGGATTTTACTCAATAAGGGAAACCATGCAAATTCATATTATGAGAAGGGTTTGGCGACAATTGTTCAAAATCAAATTTAACATGGCCGGCCAAATCAAATCTCTGATCAAAGGGAGAACGGATAAGGGCAAAGTTTCCCTCAACTAGTTACCTTAACCTATTTCAATTTTGAAGTCAAATTCGATGCAATCTAGAAGCATGGTATATAAACCTAAGGAACCGAACAACTCCCTTTCAAACCCTAATCCCCCAGCATCCTTGAGTTTGTGATCCCTTGAGCACTCGAAGAAGGATCGCCAAGAGGAACTTCCAGGTAAGGCTTCACCCCTTCAAGTCTTTTCTCCAGTCCTTAATCCTAGTTAAATTGGGTTATTGATCCAATGATAGAGTAGGAATCAATAGAGATATATGAAAAGTGGAATATGTGTTAGCCATGTCCAGTTTCACCCATGTCCCCTCAATAACTCTGTTATCTTGTCCCTTAATGAGAACTTAGTCATTTAATAACACACTGCATAGAACATATAGCCATAAGAGGGATATTGGGCTCAACCCTTGAATCGATGGGGATACATCGAGTTCGACTAAAGTATCAGACTACCTAGACTCGGCTAGAGCACCAGTAGCTGTATCCATGTTAAACAACTTTATACAATTATATATAGGTGACCAGGATAGCTACCTAGGACTTTAAATATTGTTGAGTTCTTAGACCAAATTACCTGTTTTGTGATTCTCAGTTGCTCCTCCATAAATTCTTATTTTAGATTTAACAGTCCACGACTGCAATTAATTCATAGCTTGTCATCTGAAGTGTAGATTTTGGAACTCATCAAGTTTCACTTTTAAGGCATAGATGTAGACTGAATGTTGGAAGTTTAGAGTATCCGTAACCGATTAATACCGATTTGTGATGGATACTATAGAGTATCAGTTTGAACTATATTAGTTGTATTTGTATTAGTCATGCCTAACATGGTATCTCAACACATGGAGTTCAGATACTACTAGACTCGAGTACCACTGCCTATATACGAGAAGACTTCTACCCGTGTGTTAGGGACTAGGATGGGAGTAGTAGAGTAGCAGTTGGGGTCGACACCAAACCCAACTCTTGTTAGCAGGGGTATGTTAAGTATCATATGGAAATTCAATAGTCTATGAAGACCCTCAAGTATCAGACCGATACTTAGTATCAGACCGTATTAGATGATGGTAGGAGAGTTTAGGACTATGGAATAGGAGCAACATGATTTTTGTCTATAAATTGGCAAGTATATGTAACAGGGACAGTAGGAAACAGAGTAATCTTGACACTAATAAGAGGCTAACCAATAAGAAACATGTTGGATTCAGTCTAAGGACCCAGATAGGAGTTGGTCACTAGTAGACCCATTTTTTAGCATGTATGCATCAGATAAGTGCGACAAACATATGGTATAGAGGGAAATTAAGGAGTTAAGTACATGTAGAAAACTCTAGTATCTAGGGGGCGTCAGAGCATAGTCACAAGGGTAGAATATGCAATGTCACTCATCATTAGCATAAGGCAACCAGGTTTTAGTATTAATTTATTAGTACCATTTTACAGTTATAATAAGTTGAGCATTCAACCCTAGGTATCAGTTGTGACACAGTGTGGGAACCTACAACAGTATCGTGCACTAAGGATAGCTGAGATTACTTGTAGGTTGTGTTCTAGGAGTAGATCCAGTAGATTGGATTACCTATGTCAAACCAAGAGGGAGAATGCATATGTATCAGAGGGCCATACATCCCATGTACCTTGTTATATTCCTACAGAGTATCAGGAGTAACTAGGGGTAGAACCATGTGTAAGTCAGGAGTACCATTGTATATGTATAAGAGCGTAGTATGATTAGAGATTGATAGCATGGAATACCGATATAGGACACAGGGTGTCAGGATACTACCTTGAGTATCTAGTAAAGGATAGGAAGAAGTTCCTACACTATTGACCAATAGGAGCCGTAAGTATCGTATTTTCCATATAGGCATGACCCTATACTTTGCCTGGAACATGCATAGATAGTAGGCAACCTTCATCCATAAGTCATGTTAACATGTAGGTCTTTAGAGTCTTACATGATGGAGTGGTTTAGCTATAGAGTGATTCGAGATATACCATCCAGTATTGAGGGAACAACCCATAAATACTTAGAGCAAAAACTAAAGGCCTGGATTACCTACCCTACTGTAGACAGTCATGGAAGTAGACCATATACAAGACTGGGAGTGGATACATGTGCAGGATATGTATCCACGTTAAGAGGAAACACCCATACCCGACTGTGCAATATCAGTTGAACACTTTTCTATATCATGTTATCTGGAACCTAAATATAACCCCTTACCATATGCTAATCGAACACTAAGGTATCCTAACTATCCCTTGTATAATGCTCAATCCCTTCAGAGTACTATGCACACATATGAGATATACCTGTCCAGTATTGAGGGAACAACCCATAAATACTTAGAGCAAAAACTAAAGGCCTGGATTACCTACCCCTACTGTAGACAGTCATAAAAGTAGACCCCATACAAGACTGGGAGTGGATACATGTGTAGGACATGTATCCACGTTAAGAGGAAACACCCATACCCGACTGTACAATATCAGTTGAACACTTTTTCCATATCATGTTATTGGAACCTAAATATAACCCCTGGCACCATATGCTAATCGAATACTAGGATATCCTAACTATCCCCTGTATAATGCTCAATCCCTTCAGAGTACTATGCACACATATTTAAGGACAGGTAAATTCGTGTCCAGATTTATATGTGACACTAGATTCAGGCAATCAGGGTTAATACATGAATTTATGTATCGTATGTGTGAAAAAAAGAAAGGGCAGCCATAACACAGTTACAGGGATACACATGTGGTCACCAGACACTCATGTGAAGGTATAGGTTGGTAACCACAGTGGATAACAAGTTGAACAGTGACCTTCCAAAGAGAAATGTTAAGACAAGGAGCGCAATTACCAGAATATAGACAAGTGTCTGTATAGCTGGGGTTGATCTAGTTGCTTAGGAAAAACATTAGTAGACTACAAAGACTTGTGTAAAGAAGTAATAACAGTTGGAATCCATGTGGGAATGATGAGTAGTAATCTACGGAAGAAGCATTTAATGCCATAATTGAGTTTCCAAAGGGGGTATCACTACTATAGTGAGGATAAGGCCTTAAACTTGATGCAGTAGCTAGGATGTCAAATTAGAGTAATTACAAAACTAAATCTATATAGGTTAATTACAGAGTGCCAAACATACAATAGGTTATGTGGGGTAGGTTCATCTCAAGGGAGTGTATGTTATAACCTAGAAATCTAAATAGAAACTAGTAGAATCGATAATTGATTACCAAGTATGTCTATTAAAATCTATGTAATTCATGAATATAGGTTTTGGAGATTTTGACTCAGCATCTGACCTGTATCCGCAGCTCGGGACCACATGCAAGTGCACTCTCTGATTGCTTTCAATTCTGATAGTTTTGTTCAGTACATATTATACATATGCTCCTCTGCTTGATGACACGATGCACACGATATAGTATCATGGATCCCTATTTATTATATTCTTGTCTTACTCACCTTCGTGTTTCGTGACTTATTTGGGTTCATGTATACTGGTCGGGAGAGAAAATATCTTAGTAGACGTGTGAACTACCCTTTTTATCCCCCGTGTCTTTCGTGGAGAATAGCAGTCGCACATTTCACGTACGGGGTGCCTGATTTACCCCCTAGCCGTTCACATGTCGAATAGATATTTTAACACACTTAGATAG
>JANAVB010034782.1:0-44652 GCA_029216955.1 Iris pallida | reverse complement strand
TATATATATATATATCTATATATATATATATATATATATATATATATATATATATATATATACATACACATATACACGTATATAATATATTTATGTATACATACACACACACACACACACACACCACAACACAACCCACCACCACACACACACACACATATATATATATATATATATATATTATATATTATATATATATATATTATATAAAATAAAAAAAAAAATAATTATATTTATATATACATACACATATACACCCATGTATATACATAACATGTATATATGTAGAGATTATTAAATTCTAAATATATTTATGTGCCTTCTATATAAAAACACTAAATATTTCTAGAACCAATAATATCTTATTAATATCTATTTATATATAATCTGATGTATATGTATCTAATGCGTATAATTCCTATATATAGATATACTCACCTATTATATATAGAAAATATTATTTATACGTACTTTAGATAATTACAGTGAGTATTAAAAATATTCTAAAGCAAAACCCTTGCTTGTACCATAAATCCTATTCTGTCAAATAAATTCTATGTTAATTAAATAAATAAATGAATAAATAAATAATAATGGATAGAATGAAATGTAACACTAAATTTTTTTGGGAGAATAGTATATACCAGTAGACACCTATATATATATATAGTCTAATACCACATTGCACAAAGGTAGCTAAGAAAATTATATTATATTTTCTCAAAGTAAGTGTAATCAAAATAGAAAATATTGTGTATATTATATTTAATATACATTTAACAAAAAATACCTCCTGCATTATAAATAAGCTATAATTATATATACACATCTATATATCTACATGGACAACCGTTGGTCGCACTGCATGACTACATGGGCTTGGGCTCAGTTCAGTACAACCGGGTCACTTAAACGTCAATTAATATTTATAATGAATAATTAAACTATTTATAATGGTCATGTCACAACTTGGCCTGATTTTCCTAGTTAGGACATCACTATGGCTCGGCCTTCCCTACTACGGCTAATACACTAGTTAAAGCACGCCACTGCACTGTTCGTACCACGGTTTCTAGTTATTTTATACTAAAATTCCTAACCATGACTAAAATTATCTACCGTAATAATTAACTAATTAATTATTTATAAAATCTAAAAATCACCACTTAAATTAAATAAATAATAAAAAATATTTCAGAATTTTTGGGAAGGGGAGCTACAGGAACGAAACATACGCCTTGTCGAAATTGTCGATACCACCATGGCCGTCTTCGATGTCGTGCCACACAAATATGAGAAATTTGTTTCATCAGGAAGACAAAACACAACTCTCTTCTCCACACATTCGATGATTGCATAGAATGCACCCAACCAATCTATGCCCAGGAGTATGTCGTACTCCTTGATGTCCAGGACTATGACATCCATGGATAGTTTTCTCATTCCGATGAAGATGTAACTGTCATATAAATCAAACTAGCATGCATATCTACTCCAGATGGAGTGTTAACGCTAATGTTCATATCTATTGGTTAAATAGTTAAATTACTCACTTCAACAAATCAGCAGATATAAAACTATGCGTAGCACCTGAATTAAATAGTACTCAAGTAAGTATAATTTTTATAGAGTAATATACATTTTACAGCAGTGTTAGATGCAAAGGTTTTATCTCGAGTCAAGGTAAAGACTCTACCTTGTGCCCCTGACATTGACTGTGGGTTTACTGGCACCGCATTTGCGCCTCATGCCCATAGGACTCTATTCTATATCGAACTAATCGGGTACAACTACTCAAGAAAGTAGTAGTAATACCGATTTAATTTCTAAGTTATCTCATGCTAAGAGTATACTACAAATGAAAAAACATAAACGATCTTTCCTCATAACTTAAGAATTATTCTTGTATTTAAACTCCTATGATGAAGATGACTATGTTTCTGGATCAGATTTTTTAAATTTTAATTTTGGGAAAGGCACAATTTTTTTATTATCTTATACATTATACTTTAGCATGTCATATTCTAATGGTCCATGTATCCATGGTAGCATCAGAATCTGGTTTCAGTGCAAGTTCAATAATGGTAAGCAAGAATAGAAGCATGATGCTACTAGATATTTTGGAAGTATGCATTTGTGGTCAAAGATTGTATTTGTGCGAAAAATTGAACTCAATACTTAAGAGATAAACATACCGACATCACTGAACTGGACTTTCGATCTCTTACTATGGACGACTCTACCAGAGCTAAAAACGGAAGCTGGAAGTCTTGTAAAGTTAGATCAATTTCTTTGTAAATTTAAGATTGGAAGATAACGAATACGGTAACAAAATTCAAAAAAAGTTGGAGATGAATACCAAAGACTGAAGATTAAATTGAATATAAAATATGTACTTTCACACTTTCAGCTTTTCAGAAAGCTGGAAATGTCATACTAAATTTCTCAAATAAAATTAACTGAATAAAGTTTGTTTATTTACATTTTGTATCAGTCCAAATTCTTCTTTATTTATAATTTTTTTAGAAACCCAAAGGTCTTGGGCCATAAGCTAAATCCTATTTATTTTTAAAATTTTGGGTCAAGTCGGATTGGTCAGAATCCTTCCTAGTTTAGTCTGCTCTGAATTTTTTCAGGTATTTTATTATGTCGGGTTTGGATTAAGAAATTTTGGTCATGACCGATCTTCCTATCCAGGTTGGCCTGGTCCATGCCCGATCATACTAGGTCAAAATTGGGTCTGGGCCGGCCAGTACACAACTTGACATCTAAGATGGTGCCTGACATGATTAGTATAGACTTGTGACAGGTCGATTGGTCTGAAAAAGAAAGTTCCATGATAAATTGTCTTGTATCCCTTTCCTTCTACGCAAGCTTCTCAGCAAACAATCAACTAGTATTTACCCATAAAACACAGAGGCTTTATTACATATCATTACACTCAAACAAGATATACATGTAAGGAAAAAAAAGGAATAGAAAGGATAAAAACAATTATATATCCCAGTCGTGTACAGAGGAAGAGAGGCAAGGAGGATCAATTTTTGCAAGGGTCAGGCGTAACGTTGACCTTTGAAATGCCCTTTACATTAACACACTTTGAGGTTGCATTGGCATGCTGCAGCAACCTATTGCCAATGTACTCCAGTTTGACATCATTGAGCACCACACCTTCGCACGGTAGCGACCCACTGCACACCAACTTGATTGCATGGTCCGAACTGTAGGTACCACGAATCCTTTGGAAGGTTATATCACTAATTTTGACACGGGAAGGATCCTACACAAGTACAAATTAAGAAACGGATCGATCAATAACCAAAACTAAAAATTTAATTTTGATTAATGTTTAATTTTTCTTCTTACCGATTCAGGACAAGCTGCATAGGGACAATACTCTTGATCGATAATGATCGGGTTGGAGATGTTGTTCATGACAATGTCCTCGAAGGTGAACCCATTGACCTTCATGTTAGAGGAAGCGGTAGAAGGCTTAGATTGCCATGTCTTGATCCTTACGCCATTGTCTGTTCCGGTTAGGGTGCAGTTTCTCACTGTGAAGCCAATAACGTCCCCCTCGCCAGGATTCTTGCCAAGGCTGCCGACACTGATCCCGTGGCCAGGACCACAGTTCACGCCAGAAACAGTCAGGTTGGTCGTCATGTCTCCGACGGATACACAGTCGTCACCCGTTCCGATGGTAGAGTCCATGATGCTGACACCACTACTTCTTGCTACGTGGATTCCGTCTGTATTGGGGCTATCGGCGGGTGCGTCGATTGTGATCGAACGAATTTCAACGTTATTGCAGGCGAAGATGTGCATGTGGAAGAATTTGCTGTTGACGGAGGATATGCCACTGATTGTTGCATTGTTGACAAAGCTAAGTACCAAACTCTACAAAAAGAATTTAGGAAAGAAAAGATTAAGGGTGGGTTCACATGTTAATTAGTCAGTACAATACATTTGGATGGTGGATGTATCGATGGATGGGTAAATTAATGAAGTCAACTCACAATTGGGAGGGTCTTGCAATGCCACTTCTTGGGACATTGGTTTGTGAGGCCACGCCAAAGCTCCTTGCCCATCGATCTTCCCTTGCCTACGATGGTTAGCCCGTCTACATATTGGACATCGATCCAATTTGCATATATAGATTGTGATTGGGTTGAGCTAGAGGTTTCCATCCAAATTGATTGTCATCTTCTTTGCAGGGTCCTTTGAACATCAAGGGCCCAACCAAGTAATCTCCCGGTGGGATCTGGATTGTTTGCAGTCCTCCGGCAGCGCAGGCTCATTCCATACTTGTTGCACAGCTGTTACAATGTTTATCAAGACATAATTAGCTAGGTAACAGCATTTATGTTCAAACTAATAACAGTGGCAGGCAGAAATTTTTATAATATTATTATAATACATTTTAAGCGGAGCTAATCAAAATCGAGCACTCCGCCCACAAATTAATTTTAAAACTTAGTTACATCATTGCAATAAAATTGCTTCTGTATACACTAGTCAGCTAATTATATCACTCACCTTAGTGCCTGTCCGTTTTGCCATCAGCGACCAGCACCATATTGTTAATGTTAAGGGATCCTCCGGTTGAGTTAGCCGTAAGGGTAGCACAAGCAAATAAGAGAAATGCAATGCAACTCTTATGAAATTGGAATGGACATTTGATACCATTTTTATTTTTGTTTATTAAACTTTTTGTGTAAAGATTGTTATCTTCTTTGGTTTACTCAAACAAGAGAGTAGTATATATAGAGAAACGTATTGCTATTTGTGTCCACGAATTTCCTAACCTACTTTTAGGTGGTTTAACAATTTTAATGTGTTTAGGTGGTTTGCCATGTTTAGTGTAGAAAAGAATGGTTGGATGGAATTCTCCCGCTTCTCTTAGAATTCAAAGATATTCTTCTCTAACCTCCAACCTCTTAATTAATACTAATTTTTAAACCCTTCCATTTAAATAGATAATAATAATAATAATATAATAATAATAATAATAATAATCAATAAAATATAAATAATAATAATAATAATATAATAATAAATAATAATAATAATAATAATAGTTGTTGAATAGTGGATTGCCTATTTTTATTTTAATATTCAATATTTTTATGTACTTTTCTTTCTATCTAGGTTTAGTGATAACAATTTAATGATATCACTTTAAATCATCTGTAATTCTATAAATGTTCGGCTAAGAATCCTAATAAATTTATCCATTCTAGTCGAAATGTAGCCTCCAGTTTCAACAACAACAACAACAACAACAACAACAACAACAACAATAATAATAATATAATAATAATAATAATAATATATAATAAAAATAATAATAACAAAACATAACAATAACAAAACAATAACAATAACAAAACAATAACATAATAGAATAAATAATAATAGTAATAATAATAATATAATATATAATAATAATAATAGTTATTATAATGATAATAATATTTTTCTTATTGTTGTAGTTTACTTTTTATTAAGTTTATCAATACCTTGCCAGATGCAAAGAAGAGTTTGAGGTAGAAAATATAAACCGAGTAGAAACTTATAAAAACTCACAAAGAATAGTATCAATTACCTTACTATATACAACCTCCATATACTCCTTTTTGTTATCTTTTGTTGTATCTTCATAACTGCCAACACACTGCCTTCAAGCATATCATCCATGCTTTATTATCTGCACTTTCTTTCGAGTGAGTGCAACCTGCAACAACATGTCACTTCCATGGAACAAACCTCAAAATACAAATTTAAGGCACATGCCCAAGTATATACGACTTTTATAACGACCAAGTAAAATTTTATTTATTATGTAAACTTGCAAATTCTTATTATTATATGTTTTCAAGTCCACGATGCATAACACTTTTCTGAACAAAGACCAATATATGCCATCTATGTTGCACAGACATGATACAACATGGTACTGACAGGACATAGCAGCGATATTGGGTGTATGGGTCAACGTGGCAAGCAAAGTCGAGTTTCAAGAGTTTGTGCTTCCTAAAATGTCATGCTGCATCTAGTTAAGCTTAGCACCTTGTAGTTGCAAACTCAAACTCAAGTAGCATGCTGTGTACTTGGCATTCATCATCTAAAAATCAATCAGGAAACTAAAGAGTAAGAAAAATCAACAATTATTAATTTATTACCAAGAAGGTTTCCTCTTGCCCATCAGAATCGAGTGGACAATTTTCTCCTCTGATAGCCTAAGAGTGCTAATGTCTGTATCAACACCTTGAGTCACCTTTATATAGAAGAAAAAGAAAATAAATTACTTTATACATGTTATCAAAATATATAAATAAAGTTTAGATTTGAGCAGTTGAAGTTACCTCAAGTTAACATGTCTTAGATTTACGTAATATCAAGAGCTAAAGAAGTATCAAGAACATGCTTTGTTCTGATATGTTTTGAGGAAACAACATAAATATAGTGGCAAGTATCAACTGGCAACATATGTTCTTATCAATTTTGAGGAAGTAACGTACATAGAGAGGCAAGTGTCAACTGGCAACATATATCATCAGTTCCAAAGAGTTCAAATTGAGGAAACAAGTTCACATTTACTTGCATTGAAAGAGCTGAAAAGAGGCAATGGCCATGAGATTTTTAGTCCACTGACTCAAACACAAAAAGACAAAATAGAGGCAACATTAT
This sequence comes from Iris pallida, assembly GCA_029216955.1. Classification (NCBI taxonomy): domain Eukaryota; kingdom Viridiplantae; phylum Streptophyta; class Magnoliopsida; order Asparagales; family Iridaceae; genus Iris; species Iris pallida. Next base: position 37,962 of record JANAVB010034782.1, on the reverse strand, counting down.
GCATTTAAATAATCACTAAATCATAAGAGTAATATTTTTTCTTCTAACATTTTAAGGGAGTGTAAAACAATCAATGTCATGCAATTAGAGAACTGTGGTTGAAACATCAAGAACATTACTTGGATTATAAATTGACCTTGTTGCCAATATAGTCCATAACACCTACACCAACAGTGGACACCTTCAAATTTTGGATATATTTTATACTAGACGAAACCAAAAACCCAGGATCCATAAAATCCAGATACTACTATCTTTGTTAGTCCAAGGGCCAGTCGGTGCTTCAAATCAATAGCCCTCCCTATTTCATGCCTAGGATATGCTTCTTTAATTTTATCTCCAGTATCCTCCTAGAAACCAAAGAAAAAAAAATTAACAACAGTTGGACATTTCAGTAGTAAAAAAACACTAAGTAATCTCACAACGGATCTGAATTCACTCCTTATCTTTAATTACTATCCAACTTTTAAAGTTATATATGGGAAAGCAATATATGCACATTTGTTTCCCATTTCCATCATTTTTGCCCCCAAGAGCCTCCACCACGAAGACATTCGAGCTAATAATGTAGAGGGAACCTTTTCGACAAAAAAATGGTTATAGTATGATAGACATGTAACTATAGAATTCATGCTCAGAAAGAGCTTTTTTAATAGAAAACTAGGCACTAAAAGTAACAGATGATAGATGTATCCATACAATGTTATTGCTAACAACAATGGAAGTTTGTACAAAAATATTTTGTCCTTCAAAGAGACTACTTCAATACCAGCACAAATATTTTTCTGATGAAACCTTTGCGCATAGGACGATCATAATATGAATAGTCAAGTGACCAGCAGCTTGTCATTACAACCTACAACAATTTTGTTTTGGTTTACTATGTTATTTTCTTCTAGTTTTCTTATTCCGATGAAAATCAAGCTACTCATATAATATAAATCCTAACAAATGAAGAAAATTTTCAAAAAGATGGCCCAAGGAACTATAGAAAATAAATGATAAGCGAGAAATCATAACACTTCAGTTCATAAGGAACATTACCTCTTCCTTCACTAACTCAGTAGATGCACATTGTTGCAATGATATAATCCTTGTTATGTAGTAACCTGATGGTTGTTCTACAGACTCACTAGTTTCTAATGATCCTTATGAAGTCTCAGATGCTGATAGAGAATATTGTTTTCCATATATTATTTTATCAACTATTTTCTTTTTAAGATTAGCATCTTCAAAGAAGCAGTGACTGGCTAACTAACCAGAGAGCAAGTTCCCTATTACCCCTTCCACACTTTGACCCTTATGTTACAGTATGGCCTCTCTTCTCAACTTATTATTATTTTTTTTGATAAGTTTGCGTCACAAATAAGTTGTTAACCTTTTGCCTAAAATATTATCTGAAACCACAAGTTATGTTTCATGAAATTGTATTGTGAGCTTTTGGACCCTTCTAACACTACAAGTATGTACACATCAAAACCAACCCTAAAGGACAAAAACCTATTCCTAATATAAAGCCTCATGTTCATGAACAGTTTCTTGTTGGCCATTCAAGTGTAAACTAAATTCATTTGGGAAACAACATGGTGGCAGATCTCATATAAAAAGTTTCTTATAGTTCTGGTTAATCTTTGAGAAAATTGTAAAATATCTTCTACATATTTGCTAACATTAGTTTCTTTTTTTACCATTCAAGCGTAGTTTAAATTCATGTGGATAACAAGACAACATGCAATCTTATAATTTTCACATGGTTGTGGTTTATCTTTTAGGAAATGTCAAAACACCTACTTGTCAATTAATAAGTTCAGGTGGAACCAAGAAAGAAGTACTAGAAGAAAATCATGGATGTGATGCATACTATACTGAAAAATCTAAGAGACTAAATATGCAAAATACTTGTCAACAAATAACCATTGTATATCCAGCCAACAGTTAAGAAAATCTATCTCGCCGCCACCAAATGAAGTAAAGAGATATATTAGAAAAAATATTATAGTTCACTACATTATAATTACATTTATTCTCCTAAAACATCGTAAAAAGGTCCACATTATCGCTAAAGCCTAAAATAGACAATGATTTAAATTTTAGAAAAAAATATCTCTAATATTATTTACCTCTGTTTCATATAGAGGTAGACTAACATTATGCGCTAAAATCCACTATGTAGCAGGAACTCCTATAATGCGCACGATTTGAACATCTAAAAGATAGGGGACTGCAATGTCTTGGATATTGTTCATAGAACTTCCAAGAATCTGATCGCCGAAAGGTAACTGCCCCTGACGTAAAACTTTTTGATGCATATTTTCACAATATTTGCCCTTCCAGACAAACTTGTACATAAAGTGATATGATACACAACTCTTGATATGTATATTACAAGTAGAACAAAAGGAAAGTGACAAATAATACAATATAATATTTTAATTCTAAACTTACATATCAACCAACACTCATCAAGCCTATACAAAATAGTGCAATATTCGAAACTTATCAAGATATGTACAAGTTTCATAATGTAGACCTTTTATAGCTACAACAACACAGTGTATTACAGCATAACTAAAATATATAAGTATTATCACTAGGCTTTATTAATGTACATATAAACTATGCCAACGTTTGTAGGATGAGATTCTTTTGCTTGTTACAAATGAAGCAAAATACTAGAAAGCTCATCTTAATGTAACAATGTATAAATATTGCTCATTAAGCTTCAAGCTAATAAAAAGTAAAGTACTATTATCCAAGGTTTTGTTTATGCCATTTCTAAAATGGAAATAAGATTTCTAAAATATTGGCATGAGGTACCCTTTTATATTATTGGATTGTGGTTTCAGATCCTAAAATCAAATTAGATGTTATATTTATATTGTTAGTTAATTTTTATGACAATTTGAACGTTGAGGTAATTAACTTAAATTAGAAATTAATGAATGTTTAGATACTCTAATTTTTTATATGAAGAAAAAGTGATATCAATCGACTTGCTACATCCACTCAGGGTAGTAGTATCTCTGATTTAATTTCAATGTTATCCCATTCTAAAAGTATAGTAAAAGGAAGAAACAAAAACAATACTCCCTTCTAACTCAACAATTATCCTTATATAAACTCCTATAATGAAGATGCCGATGATTCCAGATCATATATATTTTTAATTTTAGAGTAGTGAAAAAGAAAAAAAAACTTATCCTATACTTTTTTTTGCAATGTGATCTTCTAATGTTTCATGTGCACACAGTAGCACCACAATCTTATTTTAGTGCAGGTTCAAAAATGCTAAGTAAGAAGAAAGTATGATGCTCCCGAATATTTTGGAACTATATGTTTGCATTGAAGATTAGGTTACTGCGAAAAACAAAAATGCTATTTGGCTTCCAAAAAAATTTGGGTGATACCATCTCCCATTATGTGGCATATGACATGGTTGCTGACATGGCAGCTGAGATGACAAAATTTAACATTAAAATAATAATATTAATTAAATTAAATTAAGATTAACCTTAACATTAAAATTAACCTTAACATTAAAATTAACATCTATATTAATATTAACATTAAATTAATATTAATATTAACATTAAGATTAACATTAATATTAACATTAACATTAAAAAAATTGGGTAAATAATTTTTTGGTTTAAAATTTGCCATGTTAGCTGTTATGTCAGCTGTCATGTCAGATGTCACATAATGGGAGATAGCATCACCCAAATATTTTGGGAGCCAAATATCATAATTGGCAAAAAAATAGACTCAATACTTAAGCGATGAAGGTGCCTAAATTTTTGAAGTGGACTTTCAATCTTTTACTATGGACGACTCTACAGGAGCTGAAGAATAAAGCAATTGCAGAGTTAGACCAATTTCTCTATAAACGAAAGGTTTGAAGATATCGAACACCATAAAAAAATATAAAAAATAGAGAAAGGATTTCCTAAGTTTGGACCGAAGAGTGTCAGCAAGCGTTCGATGACTTCAAAGCGTACCTCATAAATCCCCCAGTTCTGGTAGCACCACTCACGGGTAAACCCTTCATGCTCTACATCCGGGCAATGGACCATTCTTTCTTCGCCCTACTGGCTCAGAAAAGTTATGCAGGCCATGAACAAGTCATCTACTACCTAAGCAGGACGATGATCGGTGCCAAACATGGTACAATTCCGTCAAGAAAGAATGCCTAGCTCTGATCTTTGCTATTCAGAAGTCTCGCCATTATATGGCGGGTCAGACAATCCATATTATCTCACGAGTTAATCTACTCAGAGTGCTCATGACGAACTAAACTCTCGACTAGCTACGTAGACAATACTGCTGTCACCTTACGACATGGTGTTCGTTCCAAAAAAGTCGTCAAAAGCTTTAGGATGGCATTCCTGATGAGGTGTTGGAATCAAATACCGCCGAGGATGATCCCGTCTGGCGGATGTTATTTGACGACGCTTCGAGAACATGCCCTAAGGGTCAGATCGTCACAAGAGTGGGGGTAATCTTTGTTTCACCAGACCAACTGATTATTCAACGTGCTTATTCGCTCACGGAGCCGTGCTCCAACAACGTGGCAGAATAAAATGCTCTCATCATCGGACTTCAATTGGCCAAACAATTGGAGTTGACTACCTCGAGTCCTATGGTGATTCCAAACTTATAGTCAACCAGGTTTGAGGGCAATACGAGGTCCGTCACGAAGACCTGCTTCGACATCCCTTGACATCATCTCCACTATTACTGGGTTCTTCATATAATATGTGCCCCGACTACAGAATCTAGAGGCCGACGCTGTCGCTGGCCTCGCAGCTTCCTTGGTAGCCCCCGTCGGGACCCAACTGTAACTCCCGTTTTCGAAAATTTCAAATTTTATTTGTTTTATTTAATTTTTATATTTAGTTAGAAAAATATTTATTTGAATTTCTACGAGAATATTTTCGATTTACATAAAGGGTTTATCAATTGTATTTTCAAAATTATATTTGTTTTATGAAAATATTTCTAAAAATATTTAATTTTGTTTTAATTTGTTAATTATTATAAAACCTATTGCTATATTCCTTTAAATGAGATTTTGTACTTATAAAAAATTTAATTCTTTATTATTTTGGATAAGAGTGTATTTATGAAATACCTATTTTTCAATATTCATATTTTTTCTCTTGTGACAAATATTTGATTTGATCAAACTAATTTTGATTTAAACTTATATATATTTAATTTTGATTGATTTAAATTATGAAAGATTGATCAATATTGGATTCCTAGTCCTTTCCTAATTAGGAACCACTATCCCTATATAAAAGGAAGCTTTTCTTTGTTTTTCTCATAAATCCCTCAAATACCATAGCTAATCATGTGCATGCACCGTGTCCGTATCCACCCAATATCATCCATTATTTTATTACAGTTAGATTTTGTCCTTCTTGTGTCTCGCAGGACACGTCGACGCAAATCCTCAATTATCAAAAAACCCTAACCCTAATCCTAATCTTAGCCAAACCCCTCTGGACGATGGCTGCCCCATCTCCGGCCAGGGAAAACCTCACCACCGCTCCCTTTCATGTTCTGCACCTCCCCGTGCCACCGCTATCTCCGCAAACCCTCATCGGCCTCATCTTCTTCATCACCACCACCACCGCCTCCTTCTGCTCGACTTTTCGACTGTCCAGTGGCAACATCACCACCACCTTTGCCTATCATCGATCACCGTGGCCATCACCCATGGACAATCAAACCAAACAACCTACAACAATTTTTTTTGGTTTACTCTTGTTATTTTCTTCTAGTTTTCTTATTCCGATGAAATCAATCAAGCTACTCATTAATATAAATCCTAACAAATGAAGAAAATTTTCAAAAAGATGGCCCAAGGAACTATAGAAAGTAAATGATAAGCGAAATCATAACACTTCAGTTCATAAGGAACATTACCTTTTTCTTCACTAACTCAGTAGATGCACATTGTTGCAATGATATTATCCTTGTTATGTAGAACCTGACGGTTGTTCTACAGACTCACTAGTTTCTAATGATCCTTAAGAAGTCTCAGATGCTGATAGAGAATATTGTTTTCCATATATATTTTATCAACTATTTTCTTTTTAAGATTAGCATCTTCAAAGAAGCAGTGACTGGCTAACTAACCAGAGAGCAAGTTCCCTATTACCCCTTCCACACTTTGACCCTTATGTTACAGTATGGCCTCTCTTCTCAACTTATTATTTTTTTTGATAAGTTTGCGTCACAAATAAGTTGTTAACCTTTTGCCTAAAATATTATCTGAAACCACAAGTTATGTTTCATGAAATTGTATTGTGAGCTTTTGGACCCTTCTAACACTACAAGTATGTACACATCAAAACCAACCCTAAAGGACAAAAACCTATTCCTAATATAAAGCCTCATGTTCATGAACAGTTTCTTGTTGGCCATTCAAGTGTAAACTATATCCATTTGGGAAACAACATGGTGGCAGATCTCATATAAAAAGTTTCTTATAGTTCTGGTTAATCTTTGAGAAAATTGTAAAATATCTTCTACATATTTGCTAACATTAGTTTCTTTTTTTACCATTCATGCATAGTTTAAATTCATGTGGATAACAAGACAACATGCAATCTTATAATTTTCACATGGTTGTGGTTTATCTTTTAGGAAATGTCAAAACACCTACTTGTCAGTTAATAAGTTCAGGTGGAACCAAGAAAGAAGTACTAGAAGAAAATCATGGATGTGATGCATACTATACGAAAAAATCTAAGAGACTAAATATGCAAGAATACTTGTCAACAAATAATCATTGTATATCCAGCCAACAGTTAAGAAATCTATCTCGCCGCCACCAAATGAAGTAAAGAGATATATTTAGAAAAAATATTATAGTCCACTACATTATAATTACATTTATTCTCCTAAAACATCGTAAAAAGGTCCACATTATCGCTAAAGCCTAAAATAGACAATGATTTAAATTTTAGAAAAAAAATATCTCTAATATTATTTACCTCTGTTTCATATAGAGGTAGACTAACATTATGCGCTAAAATCCACTATGTAGCAGGAACTCCTATAATGCGCACGATTTGAACATCTAAAAGATAGTGGACTGCAATGTCTTGAATGTTGTTCATAGAACTTCCAAGAATCTAACCGAAAGGTAACTGCCCCTGACGTAAAACTTTTTGATGCATATTTTCACAATATTTGCCCTTCCAGACAAACTTGTACATAAAGTGATATGATACACAACTCTTGATATGTATATTACAAGTAGAACAAAAGGAAAGTGACAAATAATACAATATAATATTTTAATTCTAAACTTACATATAAACCAACACTCGTCAAGCCTATACAAAATAGTGCAATATTCGAAACTTATCAAGATATGTACAAGTTTCATAATATAGACCTTTTATAGCTACAACAACACAGTGTATTATAGCATAACTAAAATATATAAGTATTATCACTAGGCTTTATTAATGTACATATAAACTATGCCAACGTTTGTAGGATGAGATTCTTTTGCTTGTTACAAATGAAGCAAAATACTAGAAAGCTCATCTTAATGTAACAATGTCATATAAATATTGCTCATTAAGCTTCAAGCTAATAAAAAGTAAAGTACTATTATCCAAGGTTTTGTTTATGCCATTTCTAAAATGGAAATAAGATTTCTAAAATATTGGCATGAGGTACCTCTTTTATATTATTGGATTGTGGTTTCAGATCCTAAAATCAAATTAGATGTTATATTTATATTGTTAGTTAATTTTTATAACAATTTGAACGTTGAGGTAATTAACTTAAATTAGAAATTAATGAATGTTTAGATACTCTAATTTTTTATATGAAGAAAAAGTGATATCAATCGACTTGCTACATCCACTCAGGGTAGTAGTATCTCTGATTTAATTTCAATGTTATCCCATTCTAAAAGTATAGTAAAAGGAAGAAACAAAAACAATACTCCCTTCTAACTCAACAATTATCCTTATATATAAACTCCTATAATGAAGATGCCGATGATTCCAGATCATATATATATTTTAAATTTTAGAGTAGTGAAAAAGACAAAAAAAAACTTATCCTATACTTTTTTTTTGCAATGTGATCTTCTAATGTTTCATGTGCACATAGTAGAACCACAATCTTATTTTAATGCAGGTTCAAAAATGATAAGTAAGAAGAAAGTATGATGCTCCCGAATATTTTGGAACTATATGTTTGCATTGAAGATTAGGTTACTGCGAAAAAACAAAAATGCTATTTGGCTTCCAAAAAATTTTGGGTGATACCATCTCCCATTATGTGGCATATGACATGGTTGCTGACATGGCAGCTGAGATGACAAAATTTAATATTAAAATTAATATTAATATTAAATTAACATTAAGATTAACCTTAGCATTAAAACTAACCTTAACATAAAAATTGACATCTATATTAATATTAAAATTAATATTAACATTAAAATTAATATTAATATTAACATTAAGATTAACATTAGTATTAACATTAACATTAAAAAAATTGGTAAATAATTTTTTGGTTTAAAATTTGCCATGTTAGCTGTTATGTCAGCTGTCATTTTAGATGTCACATAATGGGAGAGCATCACCCAAATATTTTGGGAGCCAAATAGCATAATTGGCAAAAAAAATAGACTCAATACTTAAGCGATGAAGGTGCCTAAATTTTTGAAGTGGACTTTCAATCTTTTACTATGGACGACTCCACAGGAGCCGAAGAATAATGCAATTGCAGAGTTAGACCAATTTCTTTATAAACGAAAGATTTGAAGATATCGAACACCATAAAAAAAATATAAAAAATAGAGAAAGGAGTTTACTAAGTTTGGATCGAAGAGTGTCAGTAAGCGTTCGATGACTTCAAAGCTTACATCATAAATCCCCCAGTTCTGGTAGTACCACTCACGGGTAAACCCTTCATGCTCTACATTCGGGCAATGGACCATTCTTTCTTCGCCCTACTGGCTCAGAAAAGTTATGCAGGCCATGAACAAGTCATCTACTACCTAAGCAGGACGATGATCGGTGCCAAACATCGGTACAATTCCGTCAAGAAAGAATGCCTAGCTGATCTTTGCTATTCAGAAGTCTCGCCATTATATGGCGGGTCAGACAATCCACATTATCTCACGAGTTAAACTACTCAGAGTGCTCATGAAGAACTAAACTCTCGACTAGCTACGTAGACAATACTGCTGTCACCTTACGATATGGTGTTCGTTCCACAAAAAGTCGTCAAAAGCTTTAGGATGGCATTTCTGATGAGGTATTGGAATCAAATATCGCCTAGGATGATCCCGTCTGGCGGATGTTATTTGACGATGCTTCAAGAACATGCCCTAAGGGTCAGATCGTCACAAGAGTGGAGGTAATCTTTGTTTCACCAGACCAACTGATTATTCAACGTGCTTATTCGCTCACGGAGCCGTGCTCCAACAACGTGGCAGAATATAATGCTCTCATTATCGGACTTCAATTTGCCAAACAATTGGGAGTTGACTACCTCGAGTCCTATGGTGATTCCAAACTTATAGTCAACCAGGTTTGAGGGTAATACGAGGTCGTCACGAAGACCTGCTTCGACATCCCTTGACATCATCTCCACTATTACTGGGTTCTTCATATAATATGTGCCCCGACTACAGAATCTAGAGGCCGACGCTGTCGCTGGCCTCGCTGCTTCCTTGGTAGCCCCCGTTGGGACCCCAACTATAACTCCTAGTTTTCGAAAATTTCAAAATTTCAAAATTTATTTGTTTTATTTGTCTTTTACACTGATTCTGATTAGACAATATGTTAGTAGGCGTCCATAATAAATGTATGTCTTGAATCAAGCCCGATAAAAGGGTAAGCTTGCACAACTAGGCTGTAATATCCGCATTGGTCAAGATAGTCAAAATACTAATATGCGAGATTTTTGGAAAGGAGGCACAAGTAGTTCGAGTTTTGAGAGAATCAAAATCTTACCTGGTGTTATTGCTTATATAGGCATCCTACTATATTCTTATCCATAAGGCCGTGGTCGACTAATGGGATATGGATCTCTAACTTCTATATTCTAGGTAAACCTATTAGTGCCAGTAAATTACTTTGTTAATAGATCACAAGGACCACTAGAATGCTAGGTTGGGAGACATGCCACCCAACTTACATAACTTTTACTAGTATTGGCTTTAGATCTTAGGGGTCATACAGGGCATTTTCCTATCCTCTATAGTATCCTAAACTTGTAATCACGTATGAAGTCATTTTATCGAGAATTATGCCTCGCCCGTATACTCTGGCTGTGGTAAACTCTTGGTTCCGTGATTCAGATGTGATATGCTATCAAATACTCTACCTTATATTAACACAAGGTCTAAAGAGGTCAACAAAGATATAGTTTTAGCAGTATTTCATAACCTACGATTCCTTAAAATAATTTCAACCCTATGGGTCATGCCTCGCCAGTGCGCTACTGTCTAGCCATTGCAGTCGTTAAATTACTCCAACTATACTCCTAAGAACTTCAAGGAGCTGCTAGAGACTCAAACAAGTTGACTATGATAGAAAGCGTAAACATCTTCCTACAAGTCTCAATCCTTAAAGTAAAAGATTGACCGGGGAGGAAATAACTGAAGACAAGAGAAGTAAGAACATCATAATCTTTATTTCATATGTATTTCAAATGGTTGAGGGAAAACCTTGAATCAATCTACCTCGAGACTCGTATATGAATAACAAAATCAGGAATTATAAATTAATTCCTTACGACAAAATAGGATTTTAAATAGTCAATTCTAACTTATGATATAAGGTTTATATCTAATAAAGCAAAAAAAAATTGAACAGTTTATCAAGATTAGAGTCTTAGTCCTAGGAAAGCCTAACTTATCAAGTGATTTGTATATCCGCATTGGATCATATCGTCATATCAAAAATAATAGTGTATCTATAGAGATCTGGCAAGCTATCTAAATTTAACAACTCTGTATTAAAATTGTTTGGCCTATTAGATAATCTTAACTATCCAATTAGTAAGGGACCCTTATCCTAGTTATCCTCCCTAAGTCATTTAACTCTAAGTTGTGAATGAGCATTTTCTAGTCGCAGGCTCGCAATGGCATGACTAACTTAAGTACCATCACGAGTTCGCATATTTTGCGAAACCCGACCTGCATGGGCCACCACAAAAACTTGTCACGACCAGTACCCACTTTTTCGGATACGAGACGTGTCCAAGATAGCCTATGTCACAGAGTCAACGGTAGAACGTTGTCAAGCCCGCAAGAAATAATTGCTCAAAATAAACTTTATTGCTCATTCACATTTCTAAATTTGATTACAACATTTACAATATTTATATTTAAAGAAAATACAAAGTTCTCACAATTAATGAAAATGATATAACTTGCTATCTAATTCTAAGTTTCAGTTTGCAAGTACACTCGTATCTCTCAAAGCTAAGTGAAGCCACAGCTAACCTGAAAAATGTTGGTTTTCAGTCAGGAATGGAACAAGCACACAAACCGACGGCAATACGAAAAAACAATAGAATTCACAAGACATGAAAATAATATATGTGAGACGAAAAAACTAGAAAGTAACTGATGACATGGCAAGTGGTGAAGAAAACATCGGAAACAAGTAAAAGACAACTATCTATGTGGTTTGACATATCCTTTTCGACATGTGAACGGCTAAGGGGTAAATACGACACCATGCATGTGTCATGTGCAGCTGCTATTAGTCAAGATTAGACATATTGGGATGGGTAAGGGATAGTTCACACGTCTACTAAGATATTTCCCCGTCCAGCTAGTACTCATGGAATCAGGTCGCAAGCATGGTAATCAGGAAAATGACAGTCAAGAATATATAATAAATCTATGATACTAATCTCCATGTGACGAGCGTGTCAACAAGCAGCAAGATATATGTATAAATATGAAATAAAAAGTCTACTATGAATCGAAAGCAATCAGAAAGTGCACTTGCCTGAGGTCCTTTGCTGGTGAAACCGATTAGTACAACCACTCAGATGAGTCACTAAACTCAACACATGCAAAAAATCTCTAGATGATAATGTAAAATCCCCTAAATTTCTACTATTTTTATTTATTTATTAAATTTAGTATTGATTTTGAAATTTTGTATTGTACGTCGCATAGTCGTATTGTACGTCGCGCACGAAATTTTATTTTTCGTAGTTGCTCGTCGAGTGCGAATATGTGCGAGCGTACATATTTTAGAAAAATATTTTATTTATTATTTTATAGTTTCAAAATAATATATGCAATAATTATTTTACTATCATTATCAAGTTATCTTTTTATGCAATTATTAAGAATAATTAGTATTTTTATTGCATACTAGAAAAACATAATTATGAAAACATTATTTGTGCATACATATATATTTGTAATTATTTATTGGTTTATTTTAAATATTAATGTAATTTTCGAAATTAATATTATTAGTATTTTTGAAAAGCATATTTTGAATTTATTGTGGAGATTTAAATATTGATTTGAATTTATGTATTTATTTAAAATAGTTAATATTAAAATTTGATTATTGATTTGATTTAAAACTAAGAGAATTTAATTTAAATAGGATTTTATTTGGATTTGGATTTGAATTAAATAGGTTGAATTATCTAAATTGGGTTTTAACTACTCCTAATCTTTATCCAACTGGAAATTCCCACATCCTATAAATAGGCAGGTACTCCTCCAATTTCTATCATTCAATATTCCTCCACAAATTCCTCAACCCAAATCGTGCATCGTGTCTGTGTCTCCCATCCAATTTCTTATTCCATATTTTACAAAATACAGATCCTCTCTCCCGTGTCAGACACACCCCGACATCAATAAATTCCTAAACCCTATCCCATCTTGTCCGCTGCCTTCGTCGTAACCGTCTCCTGTCACAGTACCCCGCCTCCCCGGCCACCCGTCCTCGACCACCCGACCCTAATCACACCAGCCCCGCGAACAGCCACCCGCTGACACCACCACCTCCGACAACCACCACCCGAACCCGATCCCACAGACCACCGCGGCAGCCAACACCATCATCTCCCTGCCATCTCCACCAATTCCCGATCCACAACCCGACCAAGTCCGACCAATTCCCGATCCACAACCCGACCAAGTCCGACCAATCCTACGACCAACCCCGCGACCTCGCCGCCAACCCAGCAACACCACCCGACCAACACCACCCAACCCATCGCCCCCACCACAGACCACAAAAATCCCCAGAAATAAGATAAATAAAACACGTTCCTAGTCCATAACGTACCTCCGGCGAGCCGAGTCGCTAGATCCGCCGTGCCCCGCCGCGCACGGCGCAGCACCATCGCCGGCGCCCGATCCCGAGCTCCATCGCTGCCCCTGACGGCCACTGGCGACGGAGTCGTCCGACCGATGGGAAACCCTTTTCTTCTCCCCGCAGCCAGTCCCGACCTTCCGCGTGCCGTGTCCAGCCCGGCGAACCATCGTGCATGGACGCGCTGTCGTCGCTCCCTGACCCGCTCCTCCGCCGATCTCGAACTACCCCCGTCTCCGCCTGCCACCACCGCCCATACTCCCGCTTCCGCCGCCCATAGAGAGCCACCGAACCCTCTTCGCCGCCTCACGCCACCACCGAACGCCGTCCATCTCTCCCCTCCACCCCGGCGCCGAACCCCCGCCAGCTACCCTCCTCGATTTCCCTCCTCGTGCGCGATCGCCGACGCAGCCGCCGTGCCTGACCGCCCCCTCTGCTCGCAAACCCTTTTTTTTTCTTCTTCGAATCGGTTGCTGGGTTCTCCAAGAGGAGAACCACATTTTTTTATTCTTTTGATTATTATAATTATAATAATAATAATAATAATAATAATAATATTATTATTATTATTATTATTTCAGTATTATTATTATTGTTGTTATTATTATTATTATTATTATTATTATTATTATTATTATTATTATTATTATTATTATTATTATTGTTATTATTATTATATTTTGTTGTTGTTGTTGTCCACCTCTCAGTGAAACGAGATCATGACAGCATGGTCAATCTGATTTTTGTTAAGAGAAAATAGCAAGACCAGATGATTATATTTATATTGTTATTAATATGTATTCTTGTATAAAAATCTTATTAGAATTCTTTTAAAAATATATATGTATTTGGTTATTAATATTTTGGTATAAGATTTCTCGGAAATAAAATTAGATAGATATATTATTAGGTTTGGAACGTTTAGCGATTTCAAATATATTTCAAATATACTATTAAGTATTTTATCCATTTTATGGACTACCCTAGAAAGTATTGTTTGGCATTAATTTACTTTTGACTATTAAAAGTATATAGTTTCAATATTTTATATTTCTCGACTTTTAGTTAATAAAAATATATAGCTTTGAACAAAATTTGTTTTAACTAATATGGTTTTCTATCGCAATTGATATTTTTTTTTTGTAGAGGTAAAAGTTTTGCCTAAAAGCGATTTTAATGCTTCTTCAAATATTTATTTAAAAACTATTTTTGTTAATAAGGTTATATTTCCGAGTATTATAAATAGTTTTCTAAAAATGTATATATTATTTACTTATTTTTTATTATCCTTGTCCATGACTAAATCCCATTACTCTTATTCTCGCACCAATTCTAGACTATCCTATGTCGACCTAAACTATTCTGACCATCCCGGACCTAATGGGACTGTCCGTGCCACCACCCGAGGTCACCATGTATAGTTGTTGCACCGAAGTTGCAGTTCATGCCACATTGATCATTGCAGCACACCAGGCGTACTACCAGGCAAGACACCTTGTCATTTGCTGTTTAATTATTTTAGCTCATATTTCATGCATGTTCATTATTTTCTTTATGCAAAATAAACTGTGATACATGGCATAACCTGTTAGAATTTACTGTTCAAGTTTCTTGCTATGTATTATTTTTTTACACATTAAACCTAGATTTAAGGGACCACCTTGTGTGTTGCATTCATTGGCCTTGACACGTTGTACCACGAAGTTGTGTGTCGCATGTAGGACACGGAAGTACGTGATTGGCTGGCCACTAGTACGTACAAGCCGTGCGATAGGAATAACCGCTAGTAGAGGTTGCATGCTAGTTTGACTTAGCGGTTATAGTGGTTTTGTGTTGTGGATACAACACAGTAGGCATTGGGCGGGGAGGACAATTCCTTAGCGTATGGGCTTCAATGCACTTTCCTTTGTGACCCGGACTCTCCGCTGGAGATACGGGGTTGATGACCCAAGATTACTGACGATTCTGCGGAACGTCATGCTCTTACTGATGGGGCCTCTGGTGCCCAAGGGGGACTACGCCGATCCTATTCAGCCAGGGCCCATGCGTAGGAAGGATTGTTCTTAACTACATCTCACTTAGAACGGTAGACTACCCTATCCGTTAGGTACGAGTACTTTTGGTTTGGGTACTTGTATCTGACCGTGGCTTAGAACAATAACTTGTCGCGGATTAGTTCGTCACATCTTGTCCTTGTTTGATTGTAGGTGTGACTTACTACTTCGATGAGAAGGTATTGAACCTTGTTGGGGTCCGGATACCATATTGGATTCATAGCATGGGAAGATACGTTACCGTGAATTAGTTTACCATCTCCTGTCCTTGTTTGGTTGGGGGGATGGTACGCTCGTTCAGTAGGTGCGTATTGGACCATGTTATAATTCAATTTACTTATTTATTTGAGCAATATTTATTCAGTTTATATGGCATGATATTATGTGTCTTGTTACGTCCCTCTGAGGTCCTGGTTATCTCTCCAGGTGTGTGCTATTATCTTTCGCAGGTGCTCTAGCTCTAGCCGTGCTCATCGCTATTTCTTCGAGGATGATTGCATTTGGATCGTCTTCGCTTCGCTCGCCAAATTCATATATTTTCTTATGTATTTTTCCTTTACTTGTTGGTAGTGGATTTGTCTCCGCCCAACATATTGTATCAAAATAATTTATTCTCATTATATAACATCTTCTATTCAATTATTTATGTGGATGAGATTAGTTGTGGTTTTACTGTATTTTACAGCTTATGTATTTATACGAGGCTTCCATATATTGGAGTATACTTTGTATGAATACAGCTGGCATGTCTACATTCCTAGTCCTACGTATTTTGGGACTGGAACGTTACAGATAAAATAGACATTACCAATGTTCTCAGAATAGTCAAATTAGCTAGAATTGCCTATCCTTAAGTCCAATTCTGGACACAGGGGCAAAACGGTAATTTCGGGCCAAAACGATGTCCGCTGTTGGACCCATTTTGCACCGAAAGCGTGCCAGAGTCAATGGTCTCTAAAGTCGTCAAACTAAATATCTACGAATTTATTTAGATGATACGAACCCAACGGTATGTCCAATTTTGGATTCCGACGGGCCGTGCACAAAATCGCCCGTTGAATCGAACCGTGGGGCCCGTAAAACGGTGATTCGATCAACTGTCTCAGAATTGGACCAAACATGGCATACATGACCAAAAAAATGATACGTTCCTATTGGCATAAGTGTCATCTCGATCTGACGAAGGTGCACAAAGTAATTGGAAATTTTACACAGAGGCCGATACGGTGAATTTCGACGGATACGTATCAAATTCGTCGCGCACACGCAACCAATTTGAATTTCGTCAAAGCCCACACATCAACGAAGTCGATACGCACCTTTCAATGCTTTCGGTTCGTGATCAAGTCGCCCGGTTTGGCGGGACGCACGTGGTATCAGGGGTTTTTCCTAAAATTTTACATTTTCGAAAACTGTTTTTTCATGAATTTAGGATTCAATTTTCTCGTTGTACAGTCAACGAATTTCATTTCTATAAAAAGGATTTAAAAGCCCTATATGTTGTCGATAACTGTGTTCAAGTAGAATTTCTAATCTGGTACTACATCGATCTTCAAATGTGGATATATGGACTGTTATTTGCTCTGTTTTAGAACAGGTTTTTTACCGAATTTTGGTTCAATTTTCCATGGATTTGTAAGAGTTTCTATTCCGATCTATTATTGGAATATGAAGTTGGTAGGGTTGTCGACAAACCGGCGAAGGAGGATCGAAAAACGATCGACTTTACGCGACGAATCATCGCTGCAAAATCAGCCCAAGGCTGCACGCTACTGCTGTCCTCCCCTGTTCTGTCCGCTATTGTGGCCACTGCGCGGTGCTGGACAGCCGATGGCCGCGCGCGGCGCTGTGCGCATGTAGGCGGCGGTGTGGCACGCGCAAGATGGGGGCTGGCCGGAGGTAGGTTAGGGTTTCGACGCCGCTTCTCCCTCGCTCTCTCTACATACATATATATATATATATATATATATATATATATATATATATATATATATAGTCCCTCGCTCTCTCTCTCTCTATATATATATATATATATATATATATATATATATATATAATAATATTATATATATAATATATATAAATATATATATTAGATATTATATATATATATACTCTGTATATATATATTATATATATATATATATATATATATATACTCTGTATCGAGTTATCAAAGTTTTTTTTGTGTTTTGCTGTGAGGGGAATTAGTGCTCGGGCTGGGCTGGGCTTGGGCTTGGGGTTGCTGCTGTCTTTTCTTTTCTTTTTCTTTTTCTATTTCTTTATTATTAGCATATATATTATATAATAATATATATATATATATATATATATATATATATATAATATATATAATAAAATATATATATATATATATATATATATATATACACACACATATACTATATATTTATCTATACATACACACCTATATATATATTTATATATACATACACATATACACGTATAATAATATATTATATACATACACACACACATGTATATATATAATATATATTATATATATATATATATATATATATATATATATATATATATATATATATATATATATATATATATATATATATATAATATATATATATACACACATACACACATATATAATATATATTTATATATACATACACATATACACCCATGTATATACATAACATGTATATATGTATATATATTATTAAATTCTAAATATATTTATGTGCCTTCTATATAAAAACACTAAATATTTCTAGCAACCAATAATATCATATTAATATCTATTTATATATATATATCTGATGTATATGTATCTAATGTGTATAATTCCTATATATAGATATACTCACCTATTATATATAGAAAATATTATTATACGCACTTTAGATAATAGTATATACCAGTAGACACCTATATATATATATATAGTCTAATACCACATTGCACAAAGGTAGCTAAGAAAATTATATATTATATTTTCTCAAAGTAAGTATAATCAAAATAGAAAATATTGTGTATATTATATTTAATATACATTTAACAAAAATACCTCTTGCATTATAAAAATAAGCTATAATTATATATACACATATATATATATATATACATGGACACCGTTGGTCGCACTGCATGACTACATGGGCTTGGGCTCAGTTCAGTACAACCGGGTCACTTAAACGTCAATTAATATTAATAATGAATAATTAAATAATTTATAATGGTCATGTCACAACTTGGCCTGGTTTTTCTAGTTAGGACATCACTATGGCTCGGCCTTCCCTACTAGGGCTAATACACTAGTCAAAGCACGCCACTGCACTGTCCGTGCCACGGTTTATAGTTTTGTACTCAAATTCCAACTATGACTAAAATCATCTACCGTAATAATTAACTAATTAATTATTTATAAAAATCTAAAAATTACCACTTAAATCAAATAAATAATAAAAATATTTCAGAATTTTGGGAAGGGGAGCTATAGGAACGAAACATACGCCTTGTCGAAATTGTCGATACCACCATGGCCGTCTTCGATGTCGTGCCACACAAATATGAGAAATTTGTTTCACCAGGAAGACAAAACACAACTCTCTTCTCCACACATTCGATGATTGCATAGAATGCACCCAACCAATCTATGCCCAGGAGTATGTTGTACTCCTTGATGTCCAGGACTATGACATCCATGGATAGTTTCCTCATTCCGATGAAGATGTAACTGTCATATAAATCAAACTAGCATACATATCTAGACCAGATGGAGTGTTAACGCTAATGTTCATATCTATTGGTTGAATAGTTAAATTACTCACTTCAATAAATCAGCAGATATAAAACTATGCGTAGCACCTGAATTAAATAGTACTCAAGCAAGTATAATTTTTTTAGAGTAATATACATTTTACAGCAGTGTTAGATGCAAAGGTTTTATCTTGAGTCAAGGTAAAGACTCTACCTTACGCCCTTGGCATTGACTGTGGGTTTACTGGCACCGCATTTGCGCCTCATGCCCATAGGACTCTATTCTATATCGAACTAATCTAGTACAACTGCTCAAGAAAGTAGTAGTAATACCGATTTAATTTCTAAGTTATCTCATGCTAAGAGTATACTACAAATGAAAAAACAAAAACGATCTTTCCTCATAACTTAAGAATTATTCATGTATTTAAACTCCTATGATGAAGAGGACTATGTTTCTGGATCAGATTTTTAAATTTTTAATTTTGGGAAAGGCACAATTTTTTATTATCCTATACATTATACTTTAGCATGTCATATTCTAATGGCCCATGTATCCATGGTAGCATCAGAATCTGGTTTCAGTGCAAGTTCAATAATGGTAAGCAAGAATAGAAGCATGATGCTACTAGATATTTTGGAAGTATGCATTTGTGGTCAAAGATTGTATTTGTGCAAAAAATTGAACTTAATACTTAAGAGATAAACATACCGACATCACTGAACTGGACTTTCGATCTCTTACTATGGACGACTCTACTAGAGCTAAAAACTGAAGCTGGAAGTCTTGTAAAGTTAGATCAATTCTTTGTAAATTTAAGATTGGAAGATAACGAATACGGCAACAAAAATTCAAAAAAAAGTTGGAGATGAATACCAAAGACTGAAGATTAAATTATATATAAATATGTACTTTCACACTTTCAGCTTTTCAAAAACCTAGAAATGTCATACTAAATTTCTCAAATAAAATTAACTGAATAAAGTTTGTTTATTTACATTTTTGTATCGGTCTAAATTCTTCTTTATTTATAATTTTTTTATAAACCCAAAGGGCTTGGGCCATAAGCTAAATCCTATTTATTTTTAAAATTTTGGGTCAACTCGGATTGGTCAGAATCCTTCCTAGTTTAGTCTGCTCTGAATTTTTTCAGGTATTGTATTATGTCGGGTTTGGATTAAATTTTTTTGGTCATGACCGATCTTCCTATCCAGGTTGGCCTGGTCCATGCCCGATCATACTAGGTCAAAATTAGGTCTGGGCCGGTCCAATACACAACTTGACATCTAAGATGGTGCCTGACAAGATTAGTATAGACTTGTGACAGGTCGATTGGTCTGAAAAGAGAAAGTTCCATGATAAATTGTCTTGCATCCCTTTCCTTCTACGCAAGCTTCTCAGCAAACAATCAACTAGTATTTACCCATAAAACACAGAGGCTTTATTACATATCATTACACTCAACAAGATATACATGTAAGGAAAAAAAAGGAACAGAAAGGATAAAACAATTATATATCCCAGTCGTGTACAGAGGAAGAGAGGCAAGGAGGATCAATTTTTGCAAGGGTCAGGCGTAACGTTGACCTTTGAAATACCCTTTACATTAACACACTTTGAGGTTGCATTGGCATGCTGCAGCAACCTATTGCCAATGTACTCCAGTTGACATCATTGAGCACCACACCTTCGCACGGTAGCGACCCACTGCACACCAACTTGATTGCATGGTCCGAACTATAGGTGCCACGAATCCTTTGGAAGGTTATATCACTAATTTTGACACGGGAAGGATCCTACACAAGTACAAATTAAGAAACGGATCGATCAATAACCAAAACTAAAAATTTAATTTTGATTAATGTTTAATTTTTCTTCTTACCGATTCAGGACAAGCTGCATAGGGACAATACTCTGATCGATGATGATCGGGTTGGAGACGTTGTTCATGACAATGTCCTCGAAGGTGAACCCGTTGACCTTCATGTTAGAGGAAGCGATAGAAGGCTTAGATTGCCATGTCTTGATCCTTACGCCATTGTCTGTTCCGGTTAGGGTGCAGTTTCTCACTGTGAAGCCAATAACGTCCCCCTCGCCAGGATTCTTGCCAAGGCTGCCCACACTGATCCCGTGGCCAGGACCACAGTTCACGCCAGAAACAGTCAGGTTGGTCGTCATGTCTCCGACGGATACACAGTCGTCACCCGTTCCGATGGTAGAGTCCATGATGCTGACACCACTGCTTCTTGCTACGTGGATTCCGTCTGTATTGGGGCTATCGGCGGGTGCGTCGATTGTGATCGAACGAATTTCAACGTTATTGCAGGCGAAGATGTGCATGTGGAAGAATTTGCTGTTGACGGAGGATATGCCACTGATTGTTGCATTGTTGACAAAGCTAAGTACCAAACTCTACAAAAAGAATTTAGGAAAGAAAAGATTAAGGGTGGGTTCACATGTTAATTAGTCAGTACAATACATTTGGATTGGTGGATGTATCGATGGATGGGTAAATTAATGAAGTCAACTCACAATTGGGAGGGTCTTGCAATGCCACTTCTTGGGACATTGGTTGTGAGGCCACGCCATAGCTCCTTGCCCATCGATCTTCCCTTTGCCTACGATGGTTAGCCCGTCTACATATTGGACATCGATCCAATTTGCATTATATAGATTGTGATTGGGTTGAGCTAGTAGGTTTCCATCCAAATTGATTGTCATCTTTCCTTTGCAGGGTCCTTTGAACATCAAGGGCCCAACCAAGTAATCTCCCGGTGGGATCTGGATTGTTTGCAGTCCTCCGGCAGCACAGGCCTCATTCCATACTTGTTGCACAGCCTGTACATAATGTTTATCAAGACATAATTAGCTAGGTAACATGCATTTATTTCAAACTAATAACAGTGGCAGGCAAATAAATTTATAATATTATTTATAATACATTTTAAGCGGAGCTAATCAAAATCGAGCACTCCGCCCACAAATTAATGTTAAAACTTAGTTACATCATTGCAATAAAATTGCTTCTGTATAACACTAGTCAGCTAATTATATCACTCACCTTAGTGCTGTCCGTTTTGCCATCAGCGACAGCACCATATTGCTTAATGTTAAGGGGTCCTCCGGTTGAGTTAGCCGTAAGGGTAGCACAAGCAAATAAGAGAAATGCAATGCAAACTCTTATGAAATTGGAATGGACATTTGATACCATTTTTTATTTTTGTTTATTAAACTTTTTGTGTAAAAGATTGTTATCTTCTTTGGTTACTCAAACGAGAGAAGTATATATATAGAAACGTATTGCTATTTGTGTCCACGAATTTCCTAACCTACTTTTAGGTGGTTTAACAAATTTTAATGTGTTTTAGGTGGTTTACCATGTTTAGTGTAGAAAAGAATGGTTGGATGGAATTCTCCCGCTTCTCTTAGAATTCAAAGATATTCTTCTCTAACCTCCAACCTCTTAATTAATATAATTTTTAAACCCTTCCATTTAAATAGATAATATAATAATAATAATATAATAATAATAATAATAATAATAATAATAGTTGAATAGTGGATTGCCTATTTTTATTTTATATATTCAATATTTTTATGTAATTTTATTTTCTATCTAGGTTTAGTGATAACAATTTAATGATATCACTTTAAATCATCTGTAATTCTATAAATGTTCGGCTAAGAATCCTAATAAATTATCCATTCTAGTCGAAATGTAGCCTCCAGTTTCAACAACAACAACAACAACAACAACACAACAACAACAAGAATAATAAAATAATAAAATAATAATATAATAATAAAATAAAATAATAACAATAACAATAACAATAACAATAACAATAACAATAACAATAACAATAACAATAATAATATAATAATAATAATAGTAATAAAATAATATATATATAATATATAATAATATATAGTTTATTATAATGATAATAATATTTTTCTTATTGTTGTAGTTTACTTTTTATTAAGTTTATCAATACCTTGCCAGATGCAAAGAAGAGTTTGAGGTAGAAAATATAAACCGAGTAGAAACTTATAAAAACTCACAAAGAATAGTATCAATTACCTTACTATATACAACCTCCATATACTCCTTTTTGTTATCTTTTGTTGTATCTTCATAACTGCCAACAACACTGCCTTCAAGCATATCATCCATGCTTTATTAATCTGCAACTTTCTTTCGAGTGAGTGCAACCTGCAACAACATGTCACTTCCATGGAACAAACCTCAAAATACAAATTTAAGGCACATGCCCAAGTATATACGACTTTTATAACGACCAAGTAAAATTTTATTTATTATGTAAACTTGCAAATTCTTATTATTATATGTTTTCAAGTCCACGATGCATAACACTTTTCTGAACAAAGACCAATATGCCATCTATGTTGCACAGACATGTATACAACATGGTACTGACAGGACATAGCAGCGATATTGGGTGTATGGGTCAACGTGGCAAGCAAAGTCGAGTTTCAAGAGTTTGTGCTTCCTAAAATGTCATGCTGCATCTAGTTAAGCTTAGCACCTTGTATTGCAAACTCAAACTCAAGTAGCATGCCTGTGTACTTGGCATTCATCATCTAAAAATCAATCAGGAAACTTAAAGAGTAAGAAAAATCAACAATTATTAATTTATTACCAAGAAGGTTTCCTCTTGCCCATCAGAATCGAGTGGACAATTTTCTCCTCTGATAGCCTAAGAGTGCTAATGTCTGTATCAACACCTTGAGTCACCTTTATATAGAAGAAAAAGAAAATAAATTACTTTATACATGTTATCAAAATATATAAATAAAGTTTAGATTTGAGCAGTTGAAGTTACCTCAAGTTAACATGTCTTAGATTTACGTAATATCAAGAGCTAAAGAAGTATCAAGAACATGCTTTGTTCTGATATGTTTTGAGGAAACAACTAATATAGTGGCAAGTATCAACTGGCAACATATGTTCTTATCAATTTTGAGGAAGTAACGTACATAGAGAGGCAAGTGTCAACTGGCAACATATATCATCAGTTCCAAAGAGTTCAAATTGAGGAAACAAGTTCACATTTACTTGCATTGAAAGAGCTGAAAAGGCAATGGCCATGAGATTTTTAGTCTACTGACTCAAACACAAAAAGAAAATAGAGGCAACATTATGCATTTAAATAATCACTAAATCATAAGAGTAATATTTTTTTCTTCTAACATTTTAAGGGAGTGTAAAACAATCAATGTCATACAATTAGAGAACTGTGGTTGAAACATCAAGAACATTACTTGGATTATAAATGACCTTGTTGCCAATATAGTCCATAACACCTACACCAACAGTGGACACCTTCAAATTTTGGATATATTTTATACTAGACGAAACCAAAAATCCAGGATCCATAAAATCCAGATACTACTATCTTTGTAGTCCAAGGGCCAGTCGGTGCTTCAAATCAATAGCCCTCCCTATTTCATGCCTAGGATATGCTTCTTTAATTTTATCTCCAGTATCCTCCTAGAAACCAAAGAAAAACAAATTAACACAGTTGGACATTTCAGTAGTAAAAAAACACTAAGTAATCTCACAACGGATCTGAATTCACTCCTTATCTTTAATTACTATCCAACTTTTAAAGTTATATATAGGGAAAGCAATATATGCACACTTTGTTTCCCATTTCCATCATTTTGCCCCCAAGAGCCTCCACCACGAAGACATTCGAGCTAATAATGTAGAGGGAACCTTTTCGACAAAAAAATGGTTATAGTATGATAGACATGTAACTATAGAATTCATGCTCAGAAAGAGCTTTTTTAATAGAAACTAGGCACTAAAAGTACAGATGATAGATGTATCCATACAATGTTATTGCTAACAACAATGGAAGTTTGTACAAAATATTTTGTCCTTCAAAGAGACTACTTCAATACCAGCACAAATATTTTTCTGATGAAACCTTTGCGCATAGGACGATCATAATATGAATAGTCAAGTGACCAGCAGCTTGTCATTACAACCTACAACAATTTTGTTTTGGTTTACTATGTTATTTTCTTCTAGTTTTCTTATTCCGATGAAAATCAAGCTACTCATATAATATAAATCCTAACAAATGAAAAATTTTCAAAAAGATGGCCCAAGGAACTAAGAAAATAAATGATAAGCGAGAAATCATAACACTTCAGTTCATAAGGAACATTACCTCTTCCTTCACTAACTCAGTAGATGCACATTATTGCAATGATATCCTTGTTATGTAGTAACCTGATGGTTGTTCTACAGACTCATAGTTTCTAATGATCCTTATGAAGTCTCAGATGCTGATAGAGAATATTGTTTTCCATATATTATTTTATCAACTATTTTCTTTTTAAGATTAGCATCTTCAAAGAAGCAGTACTGGCTAACTAACCAGAGAGCAAGTTCCCTATTACCCCTTCCACACTTTGACCCTTATGTTACAGTATGGCCTCTCTTCTCAACTTATTATTTTTTTTTGATAAGTTTGCGTCACAAATAAGTTGTTAACCTTTTGCCTAAAATATTATCTGAAACCACAAGTTATGTTTCATGAAATTGTATTATGAGCTTTTGGACCCTTCTAACACTACAAGTATGTACACATCAAAACCAACCCTAAAGGACAAAAACCTATTCCTAATATAAAGCCTCATTTTCATGAACAGTTTCTTGTTGGCCATTCAAGTGTAAACTAAATTCATTTGGGAAACAACATGGTGGCAGATCTCATATAAAAAGTTTCTTATAGTTCTGGTTAATCTTTGAGAAAATTGTAAAATATCTTCTACATATTTGCTAACATTAGTTTCTTTTTTTACCATTCAAGCGTAGTTTAAATTCATGTGGATAACAAGACAACATGCAATCTTATAATTTTCACATGGTTGTGGTTTATCTTTTAGGAAATGTCAAAACACCTACTTGTCAATTAATAAGTTCAGGTGGAACCAAGAAAGAAGTACTAGAAGAAAATCATGGATGTGATGCATACTATACTGAAAATCTAAGGGACTAAATATGCAAAAATACTTGTCAACAAATAACCATTGTATATCCAGCCAACAGTTAAGAAAATCTATCTCGCCGCCACCAAATGAAGTAAAGAGATATATTTAGAAAAAATATTATAGTTCACTGCATTATAATTACATTTATTCTCCTAAACATCGTAAAAGGTCCACATTATCGCTAAAGCCTAAAATAGACAATGATTTAAATTTTAGAAAAAAATATCTCTAATATTATTTACCTCTGTTTCATATAGAGGTAGACTAACATTATGCGCTAAAATCTACTATGTAGCAGGAACTCCTATAATGCGCACGATTTGAACATCTAAAAGATAGGGGACTGCAATGTCTTGGATATTGTTCATAGAACTTCCAAGAATCTGATCGCCGAAAGGTAACTGCCCCTGACGTAAAACTTTTTGATGCATATTTTCACAATATTTGCCCTTCCAGACAAACTTGTACATAAAGTGATATGATACACCACTCTTTGTATATTACAAGTAGAACAAAAGGAAAGTGACAAATTATAATACAATATAATATTTTAATTCTAAACTTACATATCAACCAACACTCATCAAGCCTATACAAATAGTGCAATATTCGAAACTTATCAAGATATGTACAAGTTTCATAATGTAGACCTTTTATAGCTACAACAACACAGTGTATTACAGCATAACTAAAATATAAGTATTATCACTGGGCTTTATTAATGTACATATAAACTATGCCAACGTTTGTAGGATGAGATTCTTTTGCTTGTTACAAATGAAGCAAAATACTAGAAAGCTCATTTTAATGTAACAATGTCATATAAATATTGCTCATTAAGCTTCAAGCTAATAAAAAGTAAAGTACTATTATCCAAGGTTTTGTTTATGCCATTTCTAAAATGGAAATAAGATTTTAAAATATTCGCATGAGGTACCCCTTTTATATTATTGGATTGTGGTTTCAGATCCTAAAATCAAATTAGATGTTATATATTGTTAGTTAATTTTTATAACAATTTGAACGTTGAGGTAATTAACTTAAATTAGAAATTAGAATGTTTAGATACTCTAATTTTTTATATGAAGAAAAAGTGATATCAATCGACTTGCTACATCCACTCAGGGTAGTAGTATCTCTGATTTAATTTCAATGTTATCCCATTCTAAAAGTATAGTAAAAGGAAGAAACAAAAACAATACTCCCTTCTAACTCAACAATTATCCTTATATAAACTCCTATAATGAAGATGCCGATGATTCCAGATCATATATATTTTTTTTTAGAGTAGTGAAAAAGACAAAAAAAACTTATCCTATACTTTTTTTTTGCAATGTGATCTTCTAATGTTTCATGTGCACACAGTAGCACCACAATCTTATTTTAGTGCAGGTTCAAAAATGCTAAGTAAGAAGAAAGTATGATGCTCCCGAATATTTTGGAACTATATGTTTGCATTGAAGATTAGGTTACTGCGAAAATACAAAAATGCTATTTGGCTTCCAAAAAAATTTGGGTGATACCATCTCCCATTATGTGGCATATGACATGGTTGCTAACATTGCAGCTGAGCTGCCAAATTTAACATTAAAATTAATATTAATATTAAATTAAAATTAAGATTAAGATTAACCTTAACATTAAAATTAACCTTAACATTAAATTAACATCTATATTAATATTAACATTAAAATTAATATTAATATTAATATTAAGATTAACATTAATATTAACATTAACATTAAAAAAATTGGGTAATAATTTTTTGGTTTAAAATTTTCCATTTAGCTGTTATGTCAGCTGTCATGTCAGATGTCACATAATGGGAGATAGCATCACCCAAATATTTTGGGAGCCAAATATCATAATTGGCAAAAAAATAGACTCAATACTTAAGCGATGAAGGTGCCTAAATTTTTGAAGTGGACTTTCAATCTTTTACTATGGACGACTCTACAGGAGCTGAAGAATAAAGCAATTGCAGATTAGACCAATTTCTCTATAAACAAAAGGTTTGAAGATATCGAACACCATAAAAAAATATAAAAATAGAGAAAGGACTTTCCTAAGTTTGGACCGAAGAGTGTCAGCAAGCGTTCGATGACTTCAAAGCGTACCTCATAAATCCCGAAGTTCTGGTAGCACCACTCACGGGTAAACCCTTCATGCTCTACATCCGGGCAATGGACCATTCTTTCTTCGCCCTACTGGCTCAGAAAAGTTATGCAGGCCATGAACAAGTCATCTACTACCTAAGCAGGACGATGATCGGTGCCAAACATTGGTACAATTCCGTCAAGAAAGAATGCCTAGCTCTGATCTTTGTTATTCAGAAGTCTCGCCATTATATGGCGGGTAAGACAATCCATATTATCTCACGAGTTAATCTACTCAGAGTGCTCATGACGAACTAAACTCTCGACTCTATGTAGACAATACTGCTGTCACCTTACGACATGGTGTTCGTTCCATAAAAAGTCGTCAAAAGCTTTAGGATGGCATTCCTGGTGAGGTGTTGGAATCAAATACCGCCGAGATGATCCCGTCTAGCGGATGATTTGACAACGCTTCGAGAACATGCCCTAAGGGTCAGATCGTCACAAGAGTGGGGGTAATCTTTGTTTCACCAGACCAACTGATTATTCAACGTGCTTATTCGCTCACGGAGCCGTGCTCCAACAACGTGGCAGAATAAAATGCTCTCATCATCGGACTTCAATTGGCCAACAATTGGGAGTTGACTACCTCGAGTCCTATGGTGATTCCAAACTTATAGTCAACCAGGTTTGAGGGCAATACGAGGTCCGTCACGAAGACCTGCTTCGACATCCCTTGACATCATCTCCACTATTACTGGGGTTCTTCATATAATATGTGCCCCGACTACAGAATCTAGAGGCCGACGCTGTCGCTGGCCTCGCAGCTTCCTTGGTAGCCCCCGTCGGGACCCAACTGTAACTCCCGATTTCGAAAATTTCAAATTTTATTTGTTTTATTTAATTTTTATATTTAGTTAGAAAATATTTTATTTGAATTTCTACGAGAATATTTTTCGATTTACATAAAGGGTTTATCAATTGTATTTTCAAAAATTATATTTTGTTTTATGAAAATATTTCTAAAAATTTAATTTTGTTTTAATTTGTTAATTATTATAAAACCTATTGCTATATTCCTTTAAATGAGATTTTGTACTTATAAAAAATTTAATTCTTTATTATTTTGGATAAGAGTGTATTTATGAAATACCTATTTTTCAATATTCATATTTTTTCTTGTGACAAATATTTGATTTGATCAAACTAATTTTGATTTAAACTTATATATATTTAATTTTGATTGATTTAAATTATGAAAGATTGATCAATATTGGATTCCTAGTCCTTTCCTAATTAGGAACCACTATCCCTATATAAAAGGAAGCTTTTCTTTGTTTTCATAAATCCCTCAAATACCATAGCTAATCATGTGCATGCACCGTGTCCGTGTCCACCCAATATCATCCATTATTTTATTACAGTTAGATTTTGTCCTTCTTGTGTCTCGCAGGACACGTCGACGCAAATCCTCAATTATCAAAACCCTAACCCTAATCCTAATCTTAGCCAAACCCCTCTGGACGATGGCTGCCCCTCTCCGGCCAGGGAAAACCTCACCACGCTCCCTTTCATGTTCTGCACCTCCCCGTGCCACCGCTATCTCCGCAAACCCTCATCGGCCTCATCTTCTTCATCACCACCACCACCGCCTCCTTCTGCTCGACTTTTCGACTGTCCAGTGGCAACATCACCACCACCTTTGCCTATCATCGATCACCGTGGCCATCACCCATGGACAATCAAACCAAACAACCTACAACAATTTTTTTGGTTTACTCTGTTATTTTCTTCTAGTTTTCTTATTCCGATGAAATCAATCAAGCTACTCATTATAAATCCTAACAAATGAAGAAAATTTTCAAAAAGATGGCCCAAGGAACTATAGAAAGTAAATGATAAGCGAGAAATCATAACACTTCAGTTCATAAGGAACATTACCTTTTTCTTCACTAACTCAGTAGATGCACATTGTTGCAATGATATTATCCTTGTTATGTAGTAACCTGACGGTTGTTCTACAGACTCACTAGTTTCTAATGATCCTTAAGAAGTCTCAGATGCTGATAGAGAATATTGTTTCCATATATTATTTTATCAACTATTTTCTTTTTAAGATTAGCATCTTCAAAGAAGCAGTGACTGGCTAACTAACCAGAGAGCAAGTTCCCTATTACCCCTTCCACACTTTGACCCTTATGTTACAGTATGGCCTCTCTTCTCAACTTATTATTTTTTTTTGATAAGTTTGCGTCACAAATAAGTTGTTAACCTTTTGCCTAAAATATTACTGAAACCACAAGTTATGTTTCATGAAATTGTATTGTGAGCTTTTGGACCCTTCTAACACTACAAGTATGTACACATCAAAACCAACCCTAAAGGACAAAAACCTATTCCTAATATAAAGCCTCATGTTCATGAACAGTTTCTTGTTGGCCATTCAAGTGTAAACTATATCATTTGGGAAACAACATGGTGGCAGATCTCATATAAAAAGTTTCTTATAGTTCTGGTTAATCTTTGAGAAAATTGTAAAATATCTTCTACATATTTGCTAACATTAGTTTCTTTTTTTACCATTCATGCATAGTTTAAATTCATGTGGATAACAAGACAACATGCAATCTTATAATTTTCACATGGTTGTGGTTTATCTTTTAGGAAATGTCAAAACCCTACTTGTCAGTTAATAAGTTCAGGTGGAACCAAGAAAGAAGTACTAGAAGAAAATCATGGATGTGATGCATACTATACGAAAAATCTAAGAGACTAAATATGCAAGAACTTGTCAACAAATAATCATTGTATATCCAGCCAACAGTTAAGAAAATCTATCTCGCCGCCACCAAATGAAGTAAAGAGATATATTTAGAAAAAATATAGTCACTACATTATAATTACATTTATTCTCCTAAAACATCGTAAAAAGGTCCACATTATCGCTAAAGCCTAAAATAGACAATGATTTAAATTTTAGAAAAAAAATATCTCTAATATTATTTACCTCTGTTTCATATAGAGGTAGACTAACATTATGCGCTAAAATCCACTATGTAGCAGGAACTCCTATAATGCGCACGATTTGAACATCTAAAAGATAGGGGACTGCAATGTCTTGAATTGTTCATAGAACTTCCAAGAATCTAACCGAAAGGTAACTGCCCCTGACGTAAAACTTTTTGATGCATATTTTCACAATATTTGCCCTTCCAGACAAACTTGTACATAAAGTGATATGATACACAACTCTTGATATGTATATTACAAGTAGAACAAAAGGAAAGTGACAAATAATACAATATAATATTTTAATTCTAAACTTACATATCAACCAACACTCGTCAAGCCTATACAAAATAGTGCAATATTCGAAACTTATCAAGATATGTACAAGTTTCATAATATAGACCTTTTATAGCTACAACAACACAGTGTATTACAGCATAACTAAAATATATAAGTATTATCACTAGGCTTTATTAATGTACATATAAACTATGCCAACGTTTGTAGGATGAGATTCTTTTGCTTGTTACAAATGAAGCAAAATACTAGAAAGCTCATCTTAATGTAACAATGTCATATAAATATTGCTCATTAAGCTTCAAGCTAATAAAAAGTAAAGTACTATTATCCAAGGTTTTGTTTATGCCATTTCTAAAATGGAAATAAGATTTCTAAAATATTGGCATGAGGTACCTCTTTTATATTATTGGATTGTGGTTTCAGATCCTAAAATCAAATTAGATGTTATATTTAT
This sequence comes from Iris pallida, assembly GCA_029216955.1. Lineage (NCBI taxonomy): Eukaryota > Viridiplantae > Streptophyta > Magnoliopsida > Asparagales > Iridaceae > Iris > Iris pallida. The sequence continues at coordinate 5,932 of JANAVB010034782.1, read as the reverse complement.
ATTGTTAGTTAATTTTTATAACAATTTGAACGTTGAGGTAATTAACTTAAATTAGAAATTAATGAATGTTTAGATACTCTAATTTTTTATATGAAGAAAAAGTGATATCAATCGACTTGCTACATCCACTCAGGGTAGTAGTATCTCTGATTTAATTTCAATGTTATCCCATTCTAAAAGTATAGTAAAAGGAAGAAACAAAAACAATACTCCCTTCTAACTCAACAATTATCCTTATATATAAACTCCTATAATGAAGATGCCGATGATTCCAGATCATATATATTTTAATTTTAGAGTAGTGAAAAGACAAAAAAAACTTATCCTATACTTTTTTTTGCAATGTGATCTTCTAATGTTTCATGTGCACATAGTAGAACCACAATCTTATTTTAGCAGGTTCAAAAATGTAAGTAAGAAGAAAGTATGATGCTCCCGAATATTTTGGAACTATATGTTTGCATTGAAGATTAGGTTACTGCGAAAAAACAAAATGCTATTTGGCTTCCAAAAAATTTGGGTGATACCATCTCCCATTATGTGGCATATGACATGGTTGCTGACATGGCAGCTGAGATGACAAAATTTAACATTAAAATTAATATTAATATTAAATTAACATTAAGATTAACCTTAACATTAAAACTAACCTTAACATAAAATTGACATCTATATTAATATAAAATTAATATTAACATTAAAATTAATATTATATTAACATTAAGATTAACATTTATTAACATTAACATTAAAAAATTGGTAAATAATTTTTTGGTTTAAAATTTGCCATGTTAGCTGTTATGTCAGCTGTCATTTTAGATGTCACATAATGGGAGAGCATCACACCCAAATATTTTGGGAGCCAAATAGCATAATTGGCAAAAAAATAGACTCAATACTTAAGCGATGAAGGTGCCTAAATTTTTGAAGTGGACTTTCAATCTTTTACTATGGACGACTCCACAGGAGCTGAAGAATAATGCAATTGCAGAGTTAGACCAATTTCTTTATAAACGAAAGATTTGAAGATATCGAACACCATAAAAAAATATAAAAAATAGAGAAAGGAGTTTACTAAGTTTGGACGAAGAGTGTCAGTAAGCGTTCGATGACTTCAAAGCTACCTCATAAATCCCCCAGTTCTGGTAGTACCACTCACGGGTAAACCCTTCATGCTCTACATTCGGGCAATGGACCATTCTTTCTTCGCCCTACTGGCTCAGAAAAGTTATGCAGGCCATGAACAAGTCATCTACTACCTAAGCAGGACGATGATCGGTGCCAAACATCGTACAATTCCGTCAAGAAAGAATGCCTAGCTGATCTTTGCTATTCAGAAGTCTCGCCATTATATGGCGGGTCAGACAATCCACATTATCTCACGAGTTAAACTACTCAGAGTGCTCATGAAGAACTAAACTCTCGACTAGCTACGTAGACAATACTGCTGTCACCTTACGATATGGTGTTCGTTCCACAAAAGTCGTCAAAAGCTTTAGGATGGCATTCTGATGAGGTATGGAATCAAATATCGCCTAGGATGATCCCGTCTGGCGGATGTTATTTGACGACGCTTCAAGAACATGCCCTAAGGGTCAGATCGTCACAAGAGTGGAGGTAATCTTTGTTTCACCAGACCAACTGATTATTCAACGTGCTTATTCGCTCACGGAGCCGTGCTCCAACAACGTGGCAGAATATAATGCTCTCATTATCGGACTTCAATTTGCCAAACAATTGGAGTTGACTACCTCGAGTCCTATGGTGATTCCAAACTTATAGTCAACCAGGTTTGAGGGTAATACGAGGTCGTCACGAAGACCTGCTTCGACATCCCTTGACATCATCTCCACTATTACTGGGTTCTTCATATAATATGTGCCCCGACTACAGAATCTAGAGGCCGACGCTGTCGCTGGCCTCGCTGCTTCCTTGGTAGCCCCCGTTGGGACCCAACTATAACTCCCGTTTTCGAAAATTTCAAAATTTCAAAATTTATTTGTTTTATTTGTCTTTTACACTGATTCTGATTAGACAATATGTTAGTAGGCGTCCAATAAATGTATGTCTTGAATCAAGCCCGATAAAAGGGTAAGCTTGCACAACTAGGCTGTAATATCCGCATTGGTCAAGATAGTCAAAATACTAATATGCGAGATTTTTGGAAAGGAGGCACAAGTAGTTCGAGTTTTGAGAGAATCAAAATCTTACCTGGTGTTATTGCTTATATAGGCATCCTACTATATTCTTATCCATAAGGCCGTGGTCGACTAATGGGATATGGATCTCTAACTTCTATATTCTAGGTAAACCTATTAGTGCCAGTAAATTACTTTGTTAATAGATCACAAGGACCAGAATGCTAGGTTGGGAGACATGCCACCCAACTTACATAACTTTTACTAGTATTGGCTTTAGATCTTAGGGGTCATACAGGGCATTTTCCTATCCTCTATAGTATCCTAAACTTGTAATCACGTATGAAGTCATTTTATCGAGAATTATGCCTCGCCCGTATACTCTGGCTGTGGTAAACTCTTGGTTCCGTGATTCAGATGTGATATGCTATCAAATACTCTACCTTATATTAACACAAGGTCTAAAGAGGTCAACAAAGATATAGTTTTAGCAGTATTTCATAACCTACGATTCCTTAAAATAATTTCAACCCTATGGGTCATGCCTCGCCAGTGCGCTACTGTCTAGCCATTGCAGTCGTTAAATTACTCCAACTATACTCCTAAGAACTTCAAGGAGCTGCTAGAGACTCAAACAAGTTGACTATGATAGAAAGCGTAAACATCTTCCTACAAGTCTCAATCCTTAAAGTAAAAGATTGACCGGGGAGGAAATAACTGAAGACAAGAGAAGTAAGAACATCATAATCTTTATTTCATATGTATTTCAAATGGTTGAGGGAAAACCTTGAATCAATCTACCTCGAGACTCGTATATGAATAACAAAATCAGGAATTATAAATTAATTCCTTACGACAAATAGGATTTTAAATAGTCAATTCTAACTTATGATATAAGGTTTATATCTAATAAAGAAAAAAAAATGAACAGTTTATCAAGATTAGAGTCTTAGTCCTAGGAAAGCCTAACTTATCAAGTGATTTGTATATCCGCATTGGATCATATCGTCATATCAAAAATAATAGTGTATCTATAGAGATCTGGCAAGCTATCTAAATTTAACAACTCTGTATTAAAATTGTTTGGCCTATTAGATAATCTTAACTATCCAATTAGTAAGGGACCCTTATCCTAGTTATCCTCCTAAGTCATTTAACTCTAAGTTGTGAATGAGCATTTTCTAGTCGCAGGCTCGCAATGGCATGACTAACTTAAGTACCATCACGAGTTCGCATATTTTGCGAAACCCGACCTGCATGGGCCACCACAAAAACTTGTCACGACCAGTACCCACTTTTTCGGATACGAGACGTGTCCAAGATAGCCTATGTCACAGAGTCAACGGTAGAACGTTCAAGCCCGCAAGAAATAATTGCTCAAAATAAACTTTATTGCTCATTCACATTTCTAAATTTGATTACAACATTTACAATATTTATATTTAAAGAAATACAAAGTTCTCACAATTAATGAAAATGATATAACTTGCTATCTAATTCTAAGTTTCAGTTTGCAAGTACACTCGTATCTCTCAAAGCTAAGTGAAGCCACAGCTAACCTGAAAAATGTTGGTTTTCAGTCAGGAATGGAACAAGCACACAAACCGACGGCAATACGAAAAAACAATAGAATTCACAAGACATGAAAAATATATGTGAGACGAAAAAACTAGAAAGTAACTGATGACATGGCAAGTGGTGAAGAAAACATCGGAAAACAAGTAAAAGACAACTATCTATGTGGTTTGACATATCCTTTTCGACATGTGAACGGCTAAGGGGTAAATACGACACCATGCATGTGTCATGTGCAGCTGCTATTAGTCAAGATTAGACATATTGGGATGGGTAAGGGATAGTTCACACGTCTACTAAGATATTTCCCCGTCCAGCTAGTACTCATGGAATCAGGTCGCAAGCATGGTAATCAGGAAAATGACAGTCAAGAATATATAATAAATCTATGATACTAATCTCCATGTGACGAGCGTGTCAACAAGCAGCAAGATATATGTATAAATATGAAATAAAAAGTCTACTATGAATCGAAAGCAATCAGAAAGTGCACTTGCCTGAGGTCCTTTGCTGGTGAAACCGATTAGTACAACCACTCAGATGAGTCACTAAACTCAACACATGCAAAAAATCTCTAGATGATAATGTAAAATCCCTAAATTTCTACTATTTTATTTATTTATTAAATTTAGTATGATTTTGAAATTTTGTATTGTACGTCGCATAGTCGTATTGTACGTCGCGCACGAAATTTTATTTTTCGTAGTTGCTCGTCGAGTGCGAATATGTGCGAGCGTACATATTTTAGAAAAATATTTTATTTATTATTTTATAGTTTCAAAATAATATATGCAATAATTATTTTACTATCATTATCAAGTTATCTTTTTATGCAATTATTAAGAATAATTAGTATTTTTATTGCATACTAGAAAAACATAATTATGAAAACATTATTTGTGCATACATATATATTTGTAATTATTTATTGGTTTATTTTAAATATTAATGTAATTTTCGAAATTAATATTATTAGTATTTTTGAAAGCATATTTTGAATTTATTGTGGAGATTTAAATATTGATTTGAATTTATGTATTTATTTAAAATAGTTAATATTAAAATTTGATTATTGATTTGATTTAAAACTAAGAGAATTTAATTTAAATAGGATTTTTTGGATTTGGATTTGAATTAAATAGGTTGAATTATCTAAATTGGGTTTTAACTACTCCTAATCTTTATCCAACTGGAAATTCCCACATCCTATAAATAGGCAGGTACTCCTCCAATTTCTATCATTCAATATTCCTCCACAAATTCCTCAACCCAAATCGTGCATCGTGTCTGTGTCTCCCATCCAATTTCTATTCCATATTTTACAAAATACAGATCCTCTCTCCCGTGTCAGACACACCCCGACATCAATAAATTCCTAAACCCTATCCCATCTTGTCGCTGCCTTCGTCGTAACCGTCTCCTGTCACAGTACCCCGCCTCCCCGGCCACCCGTCCTCGACCACCCGACCTAATCACACCAGCCCCGCGAACAGCCACCCGCTGACACCACCACCTCCGACAACCACCACCCGAACCCGATCCCACAGACCACCGCGGCAGCCAACACCATCATCTCCCTGCCATCTCCACCAATTCCCGATCCACAACCCGACCAAGTCCGACCAATTCCCGATCCACAACCCGACCAAGTCCGACCAATCCTACGACCAACCCCGCGACCTCGCCGCCAACCCAGCAACACCACCCGACCAACACCACCCAACCCATCGCCCCCACCACAGACCACAAAAATCCCCAGAAATAAGATAAATAAACACGTTCCTAGTCCATAACGTACCTCCGGCGAGCCGAGTCGCTAGATCCGCCGCGCCCCGCCGCGCACGGCGCAGCACCATCGCCGGCGCCCGATCCCGAGCTCCATCGCTGCCCCTGACGGCCACTGGCGACGGAGTCGTCCGACCGATGGGAAAACCCTCTTCTTTCCCCGCAGCCAGTCCCGACCTTCCGCGTGCCGTGTCCAGCCCGGCGAACCATCGTGCATGGACGCGCTGTCGTCGCTCCCTGACCCGCTCCTCCGCCGATCTCGAACTACCCCCGTCTCGCCTGCCACCACCGCCCATACTCCCGCTTCCCCCCCATAGAGAGCCACCGAACCCTCTTCGCCGCCTCACGCCACCACCGAACGCCGTCCATCTCTCCCTCCACCCCGGCGCCGAACCCCCGCCAGCTACCCTCCTCGATTTCCCTCCTCGTGCGCG
>JANAVB010034781.1:0-45832 GCA_029216955.1 Iris pallida | reverse complement strand
TATAAAAAAAGAAAAGAAAAAGAAAAAGGAAAAAGAAAAGAAAAAGGAAAGCAAAGTCAGCCAGGGGGACTCGAACCCAGGCCAACACAGCGCGGGGGGGGGGGGGGGGGTGGCTCTGTCGGGCTGGCCAGGGGGTCAGCCCGTGGGTCGTGTTAGGGATAGGGTTTAATTTATTTTATTTCGTTTTAGGTTAGACATTATATAAAAAAATATAAACACGAGCCTGTGTCCGGACAGTTTGGGACATAGGGATCCTCGTGTCTGTGCTATGCACGACACGCACGAGCTCAGCCTCGCGTGTCCGAGCACAGCACCATGCTCGTTGTGTCCTGGCGAGTCTCGTGCGTGGAGGCGAGACACGCATGACACGATTGAGTTCTGTTACTCACGTGTCCGACTTCTCGAAGAAGTTTCGAAGGCAGAGGCGGCGGCTTGGGCGTCAGGACGGTGGCGCTCCGGTGGCGCTGCGTCCAGCTCGGCGTGGCGAAGCGGATGGCGGTGGTGGTGGTCGATGAGGGTGTCGGGATTGTGAGAACGAGACTTCGTCGGGGTTAGGGTTCCGGCGAAGTGTTTGGGGAAGGGAGTGGGCTGTGGTGGTCCATGAGGGTGTAGAGCTAGGGTTTTAGGTCTGGGGGAGAGAGGAGAGTGTTTTATAGGGAAAGAGGGCGATCGGGGCAGCCGGATTCGGCGGGGGCAGCGGTCGTAGTCGGTCGGGACAGGGGTCAACGGGGGTTGGTGAGTTCAGAGGAGAGAAGAGAGAGCTGGTCGTGTGGGGGGGGGGTTTGGTAGTTTGCAATAGGACCCTCGAGAATTAGGAAATTGCATAAGGAGTTTTACAGTGAAAAATGCAAAATAATATTTGCATTCCTCAATTAAAACCAAATTCCTAATTACAAACTGATATAAATAACATTTCAAAAATTGTAAAACCTATTTAATAAATTTCAAATAATTTGCAAAGTGATATTTTTATATATAAAACTCATTTAAAAATTATAGAAAATTCCTAAAATCCTAATAAATATTTTAAGGCTAACATTAGCATTAAAAATTAATTAGCACTAATTAAACTAAAATTGAAAAACAGGGGCTTACAAGTCTTCCCTCCTTGAAAAATTTCGTCCTCGAAATTCACAAGGATTGAAGACCCACAATATTCTAACATAGCAAGTATTGCAATCAATGACTAAGGCTACGATCGAAACTAACCTCTAAGGTATCAAGCGGAACGGGTGGTTCCCTCGCAGCGGTTGGATCGAACAAGTAGGGTATCTCTCCCTCATGTCCGACTCCCTCTCCCAAGTAGATTCACCTGGGGAGTGACGGTTCCAAGCTACTCGCACTAGGGGTATAACCTTGTTCCTCAGCCTCTTCTCTCTCCGGTCTAATATCTCCACTGGCTGCTCAGAAACTGTAAGGCTCGGTCCGACCTCCAACTCTGAATGATCTAGCACATGACTGGGGTCTGGAACATATCACCTCAGCTGAGATACGTGGAGACGTCGTGACTCCTGCTAGGTTGGGTGGAAGTGCAACCCTGTAAGCTACCTCTCCGATCCTGCCAAGTACCTCGAACGGCCCGATGTATCTGGGGCTCAGCTTCCCTCCTCGTCCGAACCGGATCGTCCCTCGAGTAGGTGATATCTCACTAGCACCATATCACCGTCTGCGAACTCCATCGGCCTGCGACTAGCATCAGTCCAGTGTTTCTGCCTATCCTGAGCTACTCTGAGCCTGTCTCTGATCATTCCGACTTTCTCTGCTGCATCCGTGATCATCTCTGGCCCAAGCATAACTCTGTCTCCGACATCATCCCAAAAGAGCGGTGTGCGGCATCGTCGTCCATATAGCGCCTCGAAAGGAGACATACCAATACTGGCCTGGTAGCTGTTGTTGTATAAAAACTCTACAAGTGCAGATGGCTCTCCCATGATCCTCCGAAGTCCAGCACGCAAGTCCTCAGCATATCCTCCAGTCCTCTCGGACTGCCCATCTGTCTGTGGGTGGTACACCGTACTGAACTTGAGCCTACTGCCCAACTCCTCCTGCAAGCTCCTCCAGTAGTGGGATGTGAATCTACTGTCTCTGTCTGACACGATGCTCACCGGCACTCCGTGTAGGCGAACTATCTGCTGCATGTATATCTCTGCCAACTTCTCGATAGAAAGCCCCACCTTGAAGGGTATGAAGTGCGCACACTTCGTCAGCCTGTCTACGATGACCCAGATGGCATCCTTCCCTCCTTGGGAACGAGGAAGCCATGAAACGAAGTCCATCGTAATATGTTCCCACTTCCACTCGGGAATGGGTAACGGCTGCAACAAACCAGCTGGCCTCTGGCGCTCCGCCTTGACCTGCTGGCAAACTAGGCATCGAGATGAAACGTGATCATCCCTCTTCATCCCGTGCCACCAGAGATGTTCCCGCAAGTCACGGTACATTGTTAGCACCAGGGTGAATAGAATATCTCGATCGGTGTGCCTCCTGCAAGACTGCCTCTACCAGCTCTCCCTTCGGCATGCACAATCGGCTGCCATGCCTCAGGGATCCATCCTTGCTATAGTGAAGTCATCTAGCAATCCAGCTAAAGCATGGGGTCGAAGTCTGCGAAGGCTCTTATCTGTAGACTGTGCCTCCCGGATCTGCTCCATCAAACCTGACTGAATGTCAAGCGCCATCATCTGTATCACTGATCCTGGCCGAACTAGCTCAATACCGAGCTTCTCCAGATCCTCCCGCAAATGCCGATCAATCATCAGATACCATGCCATCGGATGCCTGCTCAGCGCATCCGCCACCACATTTGCCTTCCCGGAATGATACTGTAAATCAATGTCGAAGTCCTTCATCAACTCCAACCATCGTCTTTTCCTCATGTTCAGCTCTTTCTGCGTGAACACATACTTCAAGCTTTTGTGGTCAGTAAAGATTTTCACACGCTCCGTATAAGTAATGTTTCCATAACTTTAGTGCAAAGATCACCGCAGCTAACTCGAGGTCATGGGTAGGATAATTCCTCTCATGAGTCTGCAACTGCCTAGATGCATAAGCAATTACTTTCCCATGCTGTAGGACACATCCTAGCCCCTTCCCAGAAGCATCACTGTAAATGGTGAAACCTCCAGAACCTGAAGGTAAAGTCAGAACTGGAGCGGTCGTCAGCCTCCTCTTCAGCTCCTCAAATGCCGCCTGGCAGTCCTCTGACCAAAAGTACTCTGCGTCCTTCCGTGTCAGCTTCGTCATGGGTTCAGCTATCCTAGCAAAGTCCTGGACGAACTTTTATAATAGCCTGCTAAACCTAGAAAACTTCTGATCTCTGAAACTGACGTCGGAGCCTTCCACGTCTCAACTGCAGCAATCTTCCTGGGATCCACCGAGATTCCATCTCCAGTGACTACATGGCCGAGAAACTCCACTCGGTCTAAAAAGAACTCGCACTTCGGCAATTTGGCAAACAATCTCTCCTGCCTCAGAATCCCCAAAACTATCCGCAAGTGCTCTGCATGCTCCACCGGCGTCTTCGAGTATATCAGGATGTCATCGATAAACACCACGACGAACTTATCTAGATACTGGTGAAATGTCTTATTCATCAAGTTCATAAAGACAGCTGGCGTATTTGTGAGACCAAATGGCATCACCAGAAACTCGTACTGCCGACTTCGTGTTGAACGCCGTCTTCTGGATGTCTGCTGGCCTAACCTTCACCTGGTGGTACCGGATCTCAAGTCTATCCTGGAAAACACCTTCGTCCCGCTCAATTGGTCGAACAAATCATCTATCCTGGGCAGAGGATATTTGTTCTTGATGGAGATGGCATTCAAAGCCGATAGTCAATACACAACCGGACTGTACCATCCTTCTAGGCACAAAGAGTACTGGTGCTCCCCATGGAGAAGCACTGGATCGAATGAAACCCTTTTTCAACAGGTCATCAATCTGCTCTTTCATCTCTATGGCCTCCTTGGGATTCACTCTATAGCAAGCCCGAAATACTGGTGATGAACCCGGTACTAAATCTATAGTGAACTCCACATCTCTGTCAGGCGGAAGTCCTGGAAGATCCTCTGGAAATACATCCATAAACTCCCTAATGAAAGGGTGTGGCGGTGCTACGTCCCGACTGTCGTACAACAGTTCGGCTCTAGGCTGATCTCCGGCCCTGTCCTCTTGACACTGAATGGTGCTGTGCCTGGGGGACTGAACAAAATACTACCCTCATGGCAATCTATAGATGCATGGGCGTAGCTAAGCCAGTCCATCCCCAATATGATATCATAACCGGGGAGTGGCATCACAAAGAATCGCCCTCTGAACTCTCTCCGGCTATAAAAATAGAACATCTATAGATAGATCTAATAGGCACTGGTCCTCCTCCCGTCATCACTCTACTAATCTCCGCAGTAGGTGTAGCTACTAGATGATGTTTATGCATAAACTCTAATGATAGGAAGCTATGAGATGCACCAGAATCAAACAAACATACAGCTAGAAAACTATGTAAATAAACATGACCTGTGATGACGTCAGCTAAGTAATTCGCTCCGAAACCTGCTCCGGCTCTGGCTCAATGGCTAGACTATAAACCCTCCCCTGAGGTCCTTTATGCTGCTGCAGATGCTGCCCGAACCTCTGCTGCTGAGTCGGGAGCGGTCCTCTAGTCTTCACTACTGGGCACTCTCAAATCTGATGGTGGCAGACCCACAAGCTAAGCACTGCTTCAACCTCTTCCTGCAGATGGAGTACTCGTGCCCTGGTCTTCCGCAGAAAGAACATATAACTCCCTTCTGCTGCTGCCGGGGTCCCGGGGCTCGAACTGGCGGGGTCTGATGATGTGGTATAGGGGACGGTAAGTCTGCTGGGGTGGCGTCGGCGCTCTCTGCTGGAAAGCCTGACGCTTGGACGGTCCCTCATGATGTACAGGAGTCGGCCTTTTGCTAGACAAAAGACGCTCCTCAATGCTCCGAGCCAACTCTAGGCTCTGGTAGTAGTCAGTCGTACCGTTCGCCACTATAAGAATGCCAATGTCTGGAACTAGACCATGGCAAAACCTACGGGTCATCTCCTCTGGATCAACACCAGACTAGGAGCGAAACGGCTCAGGCGACTAAACTCTGCCGCACTCGTCAACAGAACGGTTCCCCTGCTGGATGTTCTGGAATCGTAGCCCCATGGCTACTCTAGCAGTGGTCGAGAAGAATTCTTCTTGAACTGGGTCTTGAACTGGTCCCAGATGGCTCTACCTCTCGCGAACAACGGCTCATTCCTGAACCAGACTTCGGCTAAGTCTATCAGCAGAAATCCTGCTGCCTCGACCTGAAGGTCATCCAGCATCCTAACTCCCAGAAGCTTCTTCTCTACTGAATCTAGCCAGTCATCTGCTACTACTATGCCCTCAGTCCCTGAGAACTCCTTGGGATTCAGACCCATGAAGTCCTTGATCGTCCCCGTTCTCTGCCGTGGCTCTACATATGGTGGGACCACGGGACGTCCCTCAGAACGCTCCATGCTCTGGCGGAGTAGGGTAGTTGCTCCTGATGGGTTGTTAGGAACCCCTGGATCAGTGTGAGCAGCTAGTTCCCATCGAGTGTGACGGAAGCCTGGGTGGGTATAGTGATAGAGGGTGGGGGAAGTATCGGGGCCTGCTGGGACTGGGATGTGGAAGGTGGTATCTGGGTCTGCGGATATGTGGAGTGGGGGAATGTAGTAGGTGGAGGTGTATCAGTTGACTGGTCAGCTGACTGGATAAGGAGGGCCCCATTCTCGGGGGTAACATACTGGGATGAACGAGTAAGCACCATCTAAATTACATAAAAAGACTTATAAGGACTTGTTTAAAGTAAGAAATCATATGCAAGAAAATCTAATTATAATAGCAAACAGGTGATGTTTTCTATGTTACAATCCTAGCATTCCTCTAAGTGTTCTAAGCGTCTTTCCTAATGTTGTCTAATTACCTTAAGTTCCTAATTGCAGGCATGCTTGGTACAATAACGTAACCAACAGTTTAGTCAGGACCTGCATGAGCCACCACTAAAAATATGTCACGACCCATTACCCAAATTGTTGGGCCAGGCCGAGTCATGCCCAGCCTACGTTGAGATAAAACGTAGTAAGCTGTTCTAAAGACAACAGGATAAGACTAAATGTGCTAACAGTTCTATAAGTGAAGAAGAATCATAAATGCTCCAAACACAAAAGTCGTCGTATATAGTAAAATATCCAAGTACAAGTAAACTGAAATGTAAAACTGGATACATGTCCAGTTACAAAATGATATAGTCTAATACATGTCTACTCTCAAAAGTCTAAGTAAACAAAAGACAACTAGGCGAGGTTCCCTGCAGGAACATCCTCGTAAAGCAGAGCCGGGTCCTCGGCAGTATCTCCATAGTAAGTGTCACAGAGTAACTCCTCAGTAAGGACACCTACAACGTTATCCTGTCAGGACGGAAGCAAGTACTAAATCTAGCAAACTAGCATATAAAACATGGAAATGAACATGAGAGGAAATAACTGGAAAGCATGGCATCACATAGTCTATCATGGCAAGGACACATATGTCATAGAGACAGATGTATATGAAATGTTTAAAACTGTAGCAGGTACGTGATCGGTCAATAGATGTACAATGTGCTGGGGGCACATAATAAATGTACTTCCGTACAAGTGAAACGGCGACAGATGTACATACGTACAAATCTGCGTTGAGATAAAGCCTACGACAAGGTATACATATATAATGTCGACCTTGCTCGGTACATACGTACGGGAGAAGGGGCATAATCACGTACACTACTAACAGTTTCCCATAACCCATATTCTAATCATGTGAGAGATACATCAAGACTGTTCTAAGCATGGTAGTAACTGAAAGTACAACATGTAGAGATCTAACTTGCTACCCAAGGATCAGCAAACATGGTGGGGTTTGCACTTCATTTTATGTGACAATATGTAAAGTTCGTAGAAAGTACTTACCTCTACAAAGCAAAACAAAACAAGCTGCGATAACAATGCTATGGATGTCTGGTAGCTCGTCACTGTAGAAGTAAATACAACAACTTAGTTTTACACTAAGCTAAAATACTAGGACACTAATGGTGAAACACGACTTGTAACTGGGCACCTAGCCAAAATAATGACTTTGACATAGGAGACCAATGTGGGGTGACACACTATGTTAAAACTTTCTAGGGTCTTTACACTAGTGAGGGATGGGGTTCAACACGACTAAAACTCCAAATAACACAAAAAACTACAAGTCGTAATTAATCAATAAATAAATCAAAAGATCATTGTGTTCTAACAATTTTTGAAGTAGACAAAAAGCCTAGTTTTTCTTAAAGTAAAGTGCCAAGGTGATCCTTGTTAATCATAGAAATTTATTATAATTTTTCTGAAATTTATTAACCAGTACAAATATTTTATAAAAATCAGTTTCCTAAGTATACAGAAAATAAGTTTTGGTTTTATATGCCAAACTAGTGGCAAAACAGTAAATTAAATACTACAAAATTTATACTAAATTAGCTAACTTAACATAGTATCTAAAAACTATTTTTCCATAATTTTAGCAATACTTTAAGTATTTTTAGAAAATCAAAAACAGTATTGCACACAATAATTAATTATCTGCGTATTTTGTCCATGTATATAATTTGAACCAAAGTTCAAATACAGGACCTAAGGCCATGAATCAAGTCCAATATGACTTGTACAGGTCTTGAATGTGTGAAAACACATTTGAGCCCAAATATCCATGCTAGACTTGGACACCAAATGGTTGCTGTAATTTAAATACAATAAAAATACAATTTGGTAATAGTCAAATAAATATTATTATTAATAAGGTAAAGTTTTACATAGTAACTATAAAAGTATGAACATTATTTTATATAAATAATTTACACTAAGCTAAGTAAAATACATATAGGAAATAATATATATATATATAAATATAGGGATATTTATATATAGGAAAATGCTCAACTATATATTATATATATATATATACAAATAATGTATACATATATAATAGTAATATAGAAAATATATATATATATACACAAGGAAATATATATATACATAAAATAATAAAGTATAAAGGATGAAGTATATATATATAAATAATATATATATATATAAATATATATATATATATATATATATATATATATATATAAAAACAGCAAGTATATATACTAAATATAGTATATATAGTAATACATATATATATACACAAATAAATGTATATACATATATATATAAATATATATATAAAAAGAAAGAAAAAGAAAAAGGAAAAGAAAAAGAAAAAGGAAAGCAAAGTCAGCCAGGGGGACTCGAACCCAGGCCAACACAGCGCGGGGGGGGGGGGGGGGGGGGGGGAGGGGGTTTAGGCTCTGTCGGGCTGGCCAGGGGGTCAGCCCGTGGGTCGTGAGGGATAGGGTTTAATTTATTTTATTTCGTTTTAGGTTAGACATTATAAAAAAAAATATAAACACGAGCTTGTGCCCGGACAGTTTGGGACACAGGGATCCTCGTGTCTGTGCTATGCACGACACGCACGAGCTCAGCCTCGCGTGTCCGAGCACAGCACCATGCTCGTTGTGTCCTGGCGAGTCTCGTGCGTGGAGGCGAGACACGCATTACACGATTGAGTTCTGTTATTCACGTGTCCGACTTCTCGAAGAAGTTTCGAAGGCGGAGGCGGCGGCTTGGGGCGTCGGGACGGTGGCGCTCCGGTGGTGCTGCGTCCATGTCAGCGTGGCGAAGCGGATGGCGGTGGTGGTGGTCGATGAGGGTGTCGGGATTGTGGGAACGAGACTTCGTCGGGGTTAGGGTTCCGGCGAAGTGTTTTGGGGAAGGGAGTGGGCTGTGGTGGTCGATGAGGGTGTAGAGCTAGGGTTTAGGTCTGGGGGAGAGAGGGGAGTGTTTTATAGGGAAAGAGGGCGGTCGGGGCAGCCGGATTCGGCGGGGGCAGCGGTCGTAGTCGGTCGGGGCAGGGGTCAAGGGGTTGGTGAGTTCAGAGGAGAGAGAGAGAGAGTGGTCGTGGGGGGGGGGGGGGGGGAGGGGTTTGGTAGTTTGCAATAGGACCCTCGGGAATTAGGAAATTGCATAAGGAGTTTTACAGTGAAAAATACAAAATAATACTTGCATTCCTCAATTAAAACCAAATTCCTAATTACAAACTGATATAAATAACATTTCAAAAATTGCAAAACCTATTTAATAAAATTCAAATAATTTGCAAAGTGATATTTTATATATAAAACTCATTTAAAAATTATAGAAAATTCCTAAAAATCCTAATAAAATATTTTAAGGCCAACATTAGCATTAAAAATTAATTAGCAAATAAAACTAAAATTGAAAAATAGGGGCTTACACCAACGTAGACGTCGGCAGGGACCAGAGAAGAGGGTACCCAACGAGGATGGTCCTCAGAGCTGGTGGTTGACTGAAACGTCGCCCGCTGATCCGGGGGTGACCCCGACTGCGAACGACGGCGGGGGAAAGTCGCCCGCCGTGCAACTGTCTGCGACCGGTGCTGAGTAGGAGGAAACAGACCCCGACTGCTCGGCACGCGCCTCACGTTGCTTAGTTGCGGTGACTGCTCGCCTTGGGTCGACTAGGAGGTCAACGACGTCATGAAAGCTCGGTTGGACGTCGACGATGAGGATGAAGAAGGGTAGTTTGTCGACGATGGTGATAAAAATGACTCGACGGCTAGGGTTTCATGAGAAGGAAGAAGAGAAGGAAGTTGCGGCTGCGGCTAGGTTTTAGTAATGGGAGAGAAAAGGAGGAAGGGAGAAGAGAACTATATAGGGAGGTGGTTTAGGGTTTGGTTTGAGCTGGAGGCTCGGTCGCAGGAGCCTGATGTTGCAGGGCTGATACACGAAAGAGGGTGCTGCCGCATTGTCCTTGAAGAAGAAGTACAGTAGCATCTCCAAATATAGCCGTTTAGGTCAAAATTGGTTTTATTTTTATTTTTAAATTCGAAATGGGGATGTGCGCTGGCTTTATGGCCAGGGAATTCTTGGTTGGGCCGAGTCATGTCTAGAGATAAGGTGGGGGTTTGCTTTGATTGCTATAGGGGCCATGGGTTGGGGTTTTGATACGGGTTAGTTTTGTTTTGATGGCTGCTAAGTAGGAAATTGTAGGTAGGATCTAGGGCTAAAAAAAATAAATAATTCCTTATCTAACCATATCTATAGGTAAAAGAAAAGGAAAATTTGTGAAAGGTATTAGGAAAATTTTAATTGGTAGTAATTAATTGTTGACAGAATAATATATATTATAATTACTTAAAAATAGGGGGCTCCCAAATCATCTAGGCACGACTAATCACAAGGAATTTGGATGTAATCAGAAAATGAAATCAAGGTCGAAAAAAGTTTAGACACGAGTGTCCAAAATCCAAACATGATCAGAATCGGAAGTCAATGCACGAGAGTTAATAGCATTGAAATCCAACCACGATAAATAAATTTGTTTCAACACGATCTAGGTTGACCAACCTTCGAGTAAATCAGAATTTGGACAAGATGGAGAATAAGATCAACGAAGGCTGGGCACGAGAATCCAAGGATGAAAATCCAAGTCACAAAGGAATTTGAAGTCATCTAGAGTCTAGTCAGCAACCAAGACTCTTTGGCACGATAAACAAGACGACCAAAATTGTTTGGTCATGGACAGAAGGGAATCAAAATCTTAACAGTATCAAAATTTATGAAACAATTGAGATATAAAAATTTCAAAATTTTTAGAGTTTTTAAGTGTAGATGACAGATGTCGATATGAGATAGTTGATTTGTGTAATCAAGACATAGCTAAACAAGGCAAAGGAAATGACGGTAAGATGAGAAAATCATCATGCGATGGAAGAGAAAATAATGATAAACAAGAAATAATGGTAGGAATTATCTTGCTCAATTGGTAAAAGAAGTGAATCAACTAAGATATGACCTGATAACCATACACGTCTATCCAAAATCATGTTGCCAGAAGTTACGCCACGCCAGTAAGCATAGCTGCAATAAACGATAGAGTCCATAACTAAGGTATACACCCTATAATCATGTCATCTAGATTTCTTACCACGCCAACCGGTATGGCTGCAAGAGAATCTAAATGCCATAACTAGGATAGTATATCCAAAATCAGGCTCCATGTCCTTGTCAGGCTAGCTAATATGACTGCGATAATTTCTAAACTCCATAAATAAAGTAGACATTTGCCATTCCCGTCGTCTCCATCAATATGTTTATCAGGATATCTTAACTCAATCCTTAAAAACTTATCTTCAAACATAATCAAAATCGAAGTCAACAACGAACGAACATCAAGATTTAAAATTCAACAACGAATTAAAGATAAGTAAATGGAAACTAGCGGAAACAGATTTCGAGATATGATTCAGAAAAAATTCTCAGGAGATGTCAAAAGGTACTATCTAGGTCAAGATAAAAGGAAATCATTGGAATATAATCTAAAACAATCCCAACCTGATATGAGACTGGCAAATCATATTCACGTCTCAACCTAGAAGATATATAAGTCCAACTTATACCTTCCCTCTAGGGTCCACAACTCATTCCAAGAAAGAATAAAGTTGATAACGGACAGATGTTTCAGAAATCAGGACAGACAAACAAATGAGAAAAGTTTCGAAAAGTTCAAAATAAGATTCCCAGGGGTCATCCCTGGAATCTACCAAGAGTTTCCTAATATGTGACTGAGTAGCAAATTCCTAAAATATTCTATGACTCAACCTTAATCCTAGGGCAGGCTCACAGTAGTACAGAAAAGCTCAAGTACTACCACGACTTCGCATTAATTGCAAAGACTGACCTGCATGGGCCACCACTAAAAACGTGTCACGACCCGCACCCGGATATACGGATACGAATACGTGGGCCACGCCCAGCCTACGCCGCAGTATCGGCGGTAGAGTGCTGTCTAGTACCCAATAAATATACACTATATCTAGAAGGTCTACAACTATAAATATACTCTAGTCACATCACAACAGCTAAGGATGATAAGACAAGAAAGATAAATAAAGCACAAGAACAACTATAAACTACTAGAAGGAATCATAAGACAGGAAAATAAAGAAGAAAAAACAAGACAACTAAGGATAACTACCAGGCAACTCACATAGAAGAATAGTGAGATCCACCTCAGCTAGCAACATCATGAAGTCCAATAATGGCACAACTACTCCTAAAATATTGTCAACATATCCAGTCAGTATAACGAGTACATAAATCTCATAACAGATCTCATGATAGAATAAAAGCCATAAGACTATAAATAGAGCATATACAATAAAATCATGGAGTGTACATATGTGTAACATGGCATGGTAAGCTGTAGAGCTAGAGCTAGAACAGGAAAGTAGAACTGATCATGGTATGTAAACAAATTAGGGTAAGCCATCTATCCAATGTGTGTGAGTAGTAGTTTCAACTTGTGATCGGCTTGGGCACCTGTAAGTAACTGGCCTGGCTAGTCATAAGTGCGGTATATGACTAACACTGTTCTGAAATGCGGGATGGATTTGATCACAAGCATACGCTACTACTCCTCTACTCCAACTGGTAGAATGGATCCAAACAGGACACGTCACTGCACGGGATTCTATGAGAAGGGAGCAAATCTTCTATAGAATCGGTGACCATACATTGCACAAGAGCTAAAGGAGCTTGCACAATACATCCCAAGCTAACAAGGAGTAACATCTCTTGTCAAGATCCAGGAATACCAATCCGTGAGAACCATGTGTCAGGAATAAGTATATCTACACTAAGTACATGAATCATAACAGTTATCACAAATTGGAAAAAAGTTATCAGAGAATGTACTCGCCTGTGATGTGATGGATAAGTCGACTGAGTCTAAGAACAGTGCCTCGAGGACCTATAGATGGAATACTGTATCAATATAAGGGTTTGGAAGTAAAATCAAGTCATACTAAGTCAAACTAGGTCAAGACAAGTCAAGGGTTGACTTACAGTTGACTTTGGTCAACTGGTCAACTCCGGTCAACCAAGGTCAAAACTAGTCTAACCTAGGTCAAATGGTGACTCTACTTCGCGTTCAGTCAAAGTAGTCAACCATGATCAATAGGGTCAAAGCTAGTCTTTATAAACATCTACAGGGTCAATATATTCAATTTTAGTGGTTGTGAAATCACTGAAATCGATGGATCTCAATTCCGATACAAGGATCTAAAATACGAATAAACAGAGAAGGATTATAATAATAGGGTGAAAACCTACAAGTGTTGTCGGATGGTGAAACAACCATCACCAACGTGTCCAGAATGGTAAATCAACTAGATAGTCTATCCATAAGTCCAATTTGGACACAGGGACAAAAAGGTAATTTCGGGTCAAAACGGTGTCCGTGTCGGACCCGTTTTGTACCAAAAAACGTGCAAGAATTCTAGTCCACTAAACCTAACAAATTATATGTCCACGAATCAAGAATATCGATACGAACTCAAGGTATGTCCAGAATTGAATTCCGTTGACCCGATCTCAGATTGGTCCGTTGATCCGGATACTGGAATCCGATTTGCACGAAAAAGCGTATCGGAGCCAATGTCCTCAAAACTCAGCAAATTATATGTCAACGAGTCCAGAATGACGATACGAATCCAACGGTATATCCAGAATTGGATTTCGATGAGTCGGCGTCAAAAAGTACCCGAACTGTGGGGCCCACTTGGTACCGAAATGCGTGCCAGGGTCCACGTCCTCCAAATCTAACAAACTTTATATGAAAACGTGCCACAACGACGCCACGAGTCTACTGGTAGCGTCAGAAATTGAATCTGGAGTCCCGTGTTCAAAAATAGAATTTTACAAGTTGGAAATTATGAATTCGGACGGCCAACTTTGGCGTCGAATTCAACCAATTAAACAAGCTCAAAATGAAATAAAACTGGAGGGGTGTCACGCCCCAGAACCAGAATACTGGAGAGCGGGGGCAGACATAGCCAGCTACGTATAACGGAATGGAATCCACACCGCTATACGGTCACGGCTGTCTAGATATGTGAGGGTTTCACTACAATCCATCAGTCTCTTAAGGTCATAAAATAGCCTATTGTCTCAATCTCAACCAACTAATAATAGTTACAAGATATCAGACCACCAAATACACAATAGTAAGGCATCCCATACATTACATATTCAGATGATCATGAAGCTAGTCGTTATAAAATGTGAGGACTAGCAAGAGTTCAGTCATACATGATCAACCCCCGGGGCTTGTCAATCATGTTACAGCCCGTAGGCAGACAGTAAGTAAGTACAATCGAGCTAACACTTGCTCGTTGGCTAAACGCCTCAAAAGAATAATTTACAATATTACAGTGGGAGAACAAAAGAAACCCACTCGATGCCCTGGTTACGCCTGGTGACCACCATCGGGCTGGAAAGCAGGGAGATCCTTTGGTGCTGCTCCGGTATCTGGCCATACAAAATCAGCTGGGTCAGACCCTAGAAAGAGCAAGTGCCACAAAGGAGGCTTCACTTAAGAACTAAAACCAACAAATCATTAGCATTCAATACATAAGAAAACAAAATAAATAACACAGATTGAGGTTTGTGCACTACCAATGCACTTATCCCAATCAGAGAAAATAATTAAAAGAAGCATCATTGACCTACGATAACTGGAGAATCATGCTAAATAAAATATAGCTGGACAATATATGAAGAGAAAACGAAGGCACTATTCCGGAAGCCAGGTTACAATCCTTAAACCAAACAAGGACCGAGATTGTAACCCTTCGCCTGAACAGAACTTAGTCTCCTGATCATTTTTTGCTAAAAGTGACAATCATTAAGGTGAAAAGGAGAGAGAGTACAACGATAAAGTGACAATAAAGAGTGCAATACGCTAGAGTGACAATAGAGTACAATCGTTATAGTGACAATCTGGAGTGACAATCATTATAGTGACAATCTAGAGTGACAATTATTCAATCATTCTGGTACAATCTTACAATCAATCACTTCTACACAATACTATACTGGACTAGACTCCATCCAAGCAATCACGGCCAATCATTGCCTACGGCTTTCTACATTAACTAACTAGGGTTATCACAATCCTAGTTACTAGCAAGATGCAATGAGATGCTCCAAGTAGCCACAGGCCCTGCAGCTATCCAGGTTATCCAGGCGAACATTATAGTGACAATCTAGAGAGTACAATACATTAGAGTGACAATAGAATTCAATCATTTAAGTGACAATGGTGGGTGTCCCACATAACATTGGGCTGGAAATGTGCCCTACTCGTCGGCAGGCTACAAGTCCAAACATTTGCGGCCGGGATAACGGGATCACCTGTAACTGGGGAACATCTCTTCATGTCTAATGAATTATACTAGTCATTAACCTTAGTCCATTTCAGTCGGTACTCCTGACCGTGGTACTCAGGAGTCCCCTCCTAGACATGATGCAAGACAGGACTGGATTATTTGTACAAGCACAATCGCCCACGGTGTCAGGATTAATTATACAGGTCATGTTATGTCAGGTAGCCGTCGCAACAGCTGCTCAAGATATATCAGGTCAGGTTATCATGCCAAGTGTACTTGTCAGGGGTGCGCTACGACGGGCCACTATCAGGTCATGCCAGATTATTATGTCAGGAGTGCACCACTACGGGTCACTATCACGTCATGCTCAATTATCAATTACAAACATATCAAGTGAATTCATGATTATCAAGTTCAGGACAAAATATCAATATACAAGGCTATAGAAGATCCAGGGAAATCAGGCTACGCTCAGGCCAAGCTACGCTCAGGTCAGCATACGCTCAGGTCATACGCTCAGGTCATACGCTCAGGCCAGGCTACGCTCAGGCCAAGCCATGCTCAGGTCATACGCTCAGGTCAGCATACGCTCAGGTCATACGCTCAGGTCAGGCTACGTTCAGGTCAGCTACGCTCAGGTCATACGCTCCCAAAAGGCAGCGTATGAGGTCCATACGACTCCTTGTCACCCAAGTGAGCGTATGCAAGACATACGCTCCCAAAAGGCAGCGTATGGACTCTATACGACTCCTTGTCATGCAAGCGAGCGTATGCAAGACATACGCTCCCAAAAGGCAGCGTATGGACTCCATACGACTCCTTGTCATGCAAGCGAGCGTATGCAAGACATACGCTCCCAAAAGGCAGCGTATGGGGACTGTGCTGCGCTAAAGAGCACGCGCAACTCAGTGGCGTAAGCTAAAAAGCTCGCGCACTGCTCACTGTCTTCTCCAAAACAGCAAGAACTCCATGGTTGAACCCAAAGCTTCAAAAGTCCATAACTTGGTCAAAATAAGTCCAAATCCAACTTTGCAAAGTTCTATCTTGGGTAGAACAAAATTCTCTAAAACATGAAACCATCAAAACTCGGAAATAACAATGTTTAGTAGATCAAAACCCAAGATTTTCGAAAATAATTTAAACTTAGATCTACAAGAATCCAGCCATGAAAAGAGAAATGTCAAGTACTAAAGTAAGTTGAAATGTTGCAAGGAAGAGAATAGAACAATAAAATTCGGGTTCCTTCATGAAGCAAGATGCACTTGCCTAAGGGGTGTTCTTGGTGTTGTGTGGAGGAAGGAAGAAGAAGAAGATGAAGAAATAAATAAGAGAATTATGAGGAGAGAGAAAGGTAGGTGGAGATAATAAAGAGGGTAGTTGTGGTGGAAATGAGGGAGGAGCATAGGCTAAGGTGTTCCAATGTAAAATAAACCAAACCAACCCAATCCTTTTCCATAAAATAAACCAAGCCAGGTAAAACCCAGTTACGAGAACCAAAATCTACAAGTCAAGCCAATTACAAGTACATGCCAAAATCCGAGAAAATAAATACAGATCTGAAATACATGCAAGCTTGACAAAGTACATATTCAGAATATGGGTGTTACAACTCTACCCACCTTAAAAGAATTCTGTCCTCAGAATTTAATCAAGGAGTTAGAGATGTAAAAGCTAACTATACTATCCACAAGACTACACTAAGCAAACAATCAAACAATCATACATGCAAGCAAGGGATGGAAAAGCATAAGGCATAAGGAAGACATTATACCTTACGAGTTAAACAGGTAGGTTTAACGTGATCGGATGTTATCCTCACACTCCCATGTTTGACTCTCCCAAGGAGCGATAAACTTAAGCCACATGAACTAAACTGATAGTCTTGTGCTTGAGGTCTCTCTCTTTGGTCAAACAGGGATACGGGCCTCTCCTCACACGAAAAGGTTGGTACCAATAACCTTTTTTGAATGATCTAGGATATGGCTCGGGTCCGGAATGTACCGTTGTAATTAGGATACATGAAATACGCCATGCACCCCTCATAATGACGGTAGAAAAGCAAGATAAGAGGACACATATACCTCTCGGCCAATTCTGAACCTGAGCCTGGGCTAGGGCAAACTGCCGCGGGTTCTGTTGCTGGAAAGTCTGGGCCTGAGTCGACAATGGCCTCGGGAACGGGAACTGCTCTGGTGAACTGGAGCTGGTACTGGTGCTGGTCCCCTAACCGAGGGACTAGATACTGTCGATGCTGAATCAACTCTGAAAGGGCAGGACCCCACCCTATGGTTCGGTGCTCCACACAATAAACACAATCCCAACGCCTTGCGACACTCTGCTACCACGTGTCCAGGCATCCCACAATAAGAATAGCCCACGGTGGAAGACTGCACTTGCTTCTGTTTCTGCTGAGAGTACGTCGGGGTTGAGTGCTGGACCGACGTAACTGAAGCTGCTCGCCTCGGAGCTCCAATAGTTAAAGTCCCAGCTGCTGGGGGTGGTGCCGAAGACTGGTTCATTTGACTATGGGACCGCTTCCGACCTCCGGTCCTGTCCACTATTCGCTGGGAGGTATACTCGTGCCTCCTTGCTGCTCGCAACACCGCATCATAGGTCTGATGCTCGAACTGTTCTACTGCCAATATAATCTCCAGGTGAAGTCCCTGTTGGAACCTCTGTGCTCTGTCAAACTCGGTTGCCACCAAGGTGGGAGCAAACCGACTGAGTCTGGAAAACTCGGCCGCATAACCGTCGACCGTCCTCCCCATCTGCTTAAGATTACTGAACCTGGTCTGCAAGTCATATCGAGCCACTGCATCATAATACTTGATCTGGAACTTCTCGCTGAACACTGCCCAGGAGACAGGTGTTGTCAATCCCACTGCTTGTACGGCCCACCAATTGTGAGCTAGATCCAATAACTGTAGGCGCACCACAGCCACCTTCTCGTCTTCTGGAGTCTTCGCGGCTTCGAGAATCACCTCTATATCTTGTAGCCAAGCATCGGCAGCAATGGCATCCTCGCTGCCATCGAAGAATGGAGGGTTCAGACGCTTAAAACTGTTGACCGCACTGTTCCCTCGGGGTCCACCTCTATTCAGAGCATCTTGTACTACTTGGTGCAGGGCATCTCCCTGACGATCTTGGGACGCAAGTAATTCACGGATGAGTCCTACCAATCCTCCATCCTCTGACCCTGCTGGCTGGACGGGCTGAACTGGCGGCACTAGTTCTCCAGGAGGCACGGCTCGGGAGGCTGCTGCTGAGGACTGAGCTCCTTCTGGCTGATCAACAGGATCGATATCGCTGAAGCAATGACATCAGGAATATTAAGGAAGGACTAGGATAGATCAATGATACAAGTATGTGATCAAGTCAGGAATTCAGGGAGATAAGAAGATACGAGTGGAGACCAAAGGTGAGTACAGATTGAGACATCTATCCGGTAAACCCTCACATTTCTTGATTGACAAGACCTGCATGGGTCACCACTTAAACCATGTCACGCCCCAGAACCAGAATACTGGAGAGCGGGGGCAGACATAGCCAGCTACGTATAACAGAATGGAATCCATACCGATATACGGTCACGGCTGTCTAGATATGTGAGGGTTTCACTACAATCCATCAGTCTCTTAAGGTCATAAAATAGCCTATTGTCTCAATCTCAACCAACTAATAATAGTTACAAGATATCAGACCACCAAATACACAATAGTAAGGCGTCCCATACATTACATATTCAGATGATCATGAAGCTAGTCGTTACAAAATGTGAGGACTAGCAAGAGTTCAGTCATACATGATCAACCCCCGGGGCTTGTCAATCATGTTACAGCCCGTAGGCAGACAGTAAGTAAGTACAATCGAGCTAACACTTGCTCGTCGGCTAAACGCCTCAAAAGAATAATTTACAATATTACAGTGGGAGAACAAAAAAACCCACTCGATGCCCTGGTTACGCCTGGTGACCACCATCGGGCTGGAAAGTAGGAAGATCCTTTGGTGCTGCTCCGGTATCTGGCCATACAAAACCAGCTGGGTCAGACCCCAAAAAGAGCAAGTGCCACAAAGGAGGCTTCACTTAAGAACTAAAACCAATAAATCATTAGCATTCAATACATAAGAAAACAAAATAAATAACACAGATTGAGGTTTGTGCACTACCAATGCACTTATCCCAATCAGAGAAAATAATTAAGAGAAGCATCATTGACCTACGATAACTGGAGAATCATGCTAAATAAAATATAGCTGGACAATATATGAAGAGAAAACGAAGGCACTATTCCGGAAGCCAGGTTACAATCCTTAAACCAAACAAGGACCGAGATTGTAACCCTTCGCCTGAACAGAACTTAGTCTCCTGATCATTTATTGCTAAAAGTGACAATCATTAAGGTGAAAAGGAGAGAGAGTACAACGATAAAGTGACAATAAAGAGTGCAATACGCTAGAGTGACAATAGAGTACAATCGTTATAGTGACAATCTGGAGTGACAATCATTATAGTGACAATCTGGAGTGATAATCATTCAATCATTCTGGTACAATCTTACAATCAATCACTTCTACACAATACTATACTGGACTAGACTCCATCCAAGCAATCACGGCCAATCATTGCCTACGGCTTTCTACATTAACTAACTAGGGTTATCACAATCCTAGTTATTAGCAAGATGCAATGAGATGCTCCAAGTAGCCACAGGCCCTGCAGCTATCCAGGTTATCCAGGCGAACATTATAGTGACAATCTAGAGAGTACAATACATTAGAGTGACAATAGAATTCAATCATTTAAGTGACAATGGTGGGTGCCCCACATAACAGTGGGCTGGAAATGTGCCCTACTCGTCGGCAGGCTACAAGTCCAAATATTTGCGGCCGGGATAACAGAATCACCTGTAACTGGGGAACATCTTTTCATGTCTAATAAATTATACTAGTCATTAACCTCAGTCCATTTCAGTCGGTACTCCTGACCGTGGTACTCAGGAGTCCCCTCCTAGACATGATGCAAGACAGGACTGGATTATTTGTACAAGCACAATCGCCCACGGTGTCAGGATTAATTATACAGGTCATGTCATGTCAGGTAGCCGTCGCAACAGCTGCTCAAGATATATCAGGTCAGGTTATCATGCCAAGTGTACTTGTCAGGGGTGCGCCACGACGGGCCACTATCAGGTCATGCCAGGTTATTATGTCAGGAGTGCACCACTACGGGTCACTATCACGTCATGCTCAATTATCAATTACAAATATATCAAGTGAATTCATGATTATCAAGTTCAGGACAAAAGGCGTAAGGATATAAAATGGACGTTAAATATCTAATAAATATCAATATACAAGGCTATAGAAGATCCAGAGAAATCAGGCTACGCTCAGGCCAAGCTACGCTCAGGTCAGCATACGCTCAGGTCATACGCTCAGGTCATACGCTCAGGCCAGGCTACGCTCAGGCCAAGCCACGCTCAGGTCATACGCTCAGGTCAGCATACGCTCAGGTCATACGCTCAGGTCAGGCTACGCTCAGGTCAGCTACGCTCAGGTCATACGCTCCCAAAAGGCAGCGTATGAGGTCCATACAACTCCTTGTCACCCAAGTGAGCGTATGCAAGACATACGCTCCCCAAAAGGCAGCGTATGGACTCCATATGACTCCTTGTCATGCAAGCGAGCGTATGCAAGGCATACGCTCCCAAAAGGCAGCGTATGGACTCCATACGACTCCTTGTCATGCAAGCGAGCGTATGCAAGACATACGCTCCCAAAAGGCAGCGTATGGGGACTGCGCTGCGCTAAAGAGCACGCACAACTCAGTAGCGTAAGCTAAAAAGCTCGCGCACTGCTCACTGTCTTCTCCAAAACAGCAAGAACTCCATGGTTGAACCCAAAGCTTCAAAAGTCCATAACTTGGTCAAAATAAGTCCAAATCCAACTTTGTAAAGTTCTATCTTGGGTAGAACAAAATTCTCTAAAACATGGAACCATCAAAACTCGGAAATAACAATGTTTAGTAGATCAAAACCCAAGATTTTCGAAAATAATTTAAACTTAGATCTACAAGAATTCAGCCATGAAAAGAGAAATGTCAAGTACTAAAGTAAGTTGAAATGTTGCAAGGAAGAGAATGGAACAATAAAATTCGAGTTCCTTCATGAAGCAAGATGCACTTGCCTAAGGGGTGTTCTTGGTGTTGTGTGGAGGAAGGAAGAAGAAGAAGATGAAGAAATAAATAAGAGAATTATGAGGAGAGAGAAAGGTAGGTGGAGATAATAAAGAGGGTAGTTGTGGTGGAAATGAGGGAGGAGCATAGGCTAAGGTGTTCCAATGTAAAATAAACCAAACCAACCCAATCCTTCTCCATAAAATAAACCAAGCCAGGTAAAACCCAGTTACGAGAACCAAAATCTACAAGTCAAGCCAATTACAAGTACATGCCAAAATCCGAGAAAATAAATACAGATCTGAAATACATGCAAGCTTGACAAAATACATATTCAGAATATGGGTGTTACAACTCTACCCACCTTAAAAGAATTTCGTCCTCGGAATTTAATCAAGGAGTTAGAGATGTAAAAGCTAACTATACTATCCACAAGACTACACTAAGCAAACAATCAAACAATCATACATGCAAGCAAGGGATGGAAAAGCATAAGGCATAAGGAAGACATTATATCAATATACAAGGCTATAGAAGATCCAGGGAAATCAAGCTACGCTCAGGCCAAGCTACGCTCAGGTCAGCATACGCTCAGGTCATACGCTCAGGCCAGGCTACGCTCAGGCCAAGCCACGCTCAGGTCATACGCACAGGTCAGCATACGCTTGTAGGCCTTTAAAAATGACAGTCACGCTGAGTTGATCAGGACAGAGTCAAACGTCACGCTCAGTTGATCCAGACAATATTTACAAATCACGCTGGGGAGACAGCTCATCATTTGTCAGAGAGTAATTATGACTGACAGCACAATAGTCGAAGAATGTCTCTTCGTATGCCACGTATGCACAGAATTCGAGAGATCACAGCTGTCTATTGCATGATTTTCAAAATCTTCTTCAGCAAGACTCAACCTTCGTCAAGTTAGCCCATAAGAGCTTCTTGTCATTTAATGTGACTGACAAAAGCAATCACTACCAGAGATTTTGTGTCAGTCGAGGCACGCTGAATCAAGACAGCTGGCAGTTCTATCCCAAATCTGCGTGTATTCTGAAGTTTTCTTCCTCAAGTCTGCGTGAATTCTGAAGTTTTTTTCATCAAAGTCTGCGTAGATTCTGAAGCTTCTTGCCCCAAGTTTGCATAGATTTTGAAGCTTTCTACCCCGAGTTTGCGTGGATTTCGTCTTCACCAAGTCTGCGTGGATTCTGAAGCTTCTTGTCCCAAGTTTGCGTGGATTTTGAAGCTTTCTACCCCGAGTCTGCGTGGATTTCATCTTCAATAAGTCTGCGTGGATTTCATCAAATTGGAGTACGTGGCAGCCATGCCACTGATCTCTCGCCTGCGTGTCCTGTAACTTGCACACGACTCATGCATGATTGCCATGTGTCCAACAGTTACAGGCCACGTCCAGTAATTGCTCACAACCTTGCGTATGTTAAATCCTGCATGATTTTCAACTAAGCACAGGCTGTGAAGACAGTTATCTTTTCAGTTATTATTTTTGACTATATAAATAGAGTTCTTTTTCTCATTCATTGTACGGATACATAGTTATCTACTGTCAAAATTTTGAGAGCTTTTCTTTTTCGCATAGTCTAAGGGATAAAGTGATTGTCTTCTAGATCAGATTCCTATAGTTGTAATTTTCCCAGATACACAATAAATAAAGGAATTTATTTATGGAAAACAAATTGGCGACTCTGCTGGGGAAAACCATCTCCTCTTCTGAGATGGCAACAACTCAATGCGATACTTCGTCAATCGGCTCGACGAAGAAGGTGATGACGATCTAATTCGATCAACTCGCTTATGAAGAAATGCAGCGGGCTAAGAGTGGTAAGCCCATTACAGCCTCCATCATCACTGCCAAGTCGAAGGGACACTCTATCTATGTCCCTAAGAATCAATTGGCAGCCAATGGTGAAGTCTCTGCCACAGTGTCTGCTCCTAACACAGGCAAGAACTCTACTGCAAGCACACACACTCTTGTGCGCTCGAAGATGACAGCAATCAAAGATCACGCTAACAGTACTGGCTCCTTAGCCAAATCTGTTCCAGTGTGTGTCTCCAAAGTTGAAAGTTACGCTAACAGTACTGGCTCCTTAGCCAAATCTGTTCCAGTGTGTGTCTCTAAAGTTGAAAGTCATGCTGACAGTACTGGCTCCTTAGCCAAATCTGTTCCAGCGTGCAATTTTAACCTCAAAAGTCATGCTGACAACACTGGTTCCTTAGCCAAGTCTGTTCCAGTGTGTAATTCTAAAATCAACAATCACGCTAACAATACTGGCTCCTTAGCCAAATCTATTCCAGCGTGTATTTCCAAAGTCAAAAGTCACGCCAACAGCACTGGTTCTTTAACCAAGCCTGTTTCAGCGTATATTTCATCTAAGAAGAATAGCTCTTTAGCTATCTCTTCCTCTTTGCCAAGTTCTAGCAGAACTGGGGGTGGTCTTCCACACAAAGTCCCTTCGAAAAAAAATAACTCTTTAGTTGTTTCTTCTGCTCCTGTAGTTTTTACTTCAGGAACAGCTTTGACTGACAATTTTGTTAGTCAAAGAAAAGAAGATGGTCTTTTGACTACTCTTCCTTCTGGACATTCTATGTCTCAAAACTTGAATGAGTCTAAGAAGAAACATTCCTTAATGTTTTCTTCTATGTCTTCTTCGAATTGGGCACAGAATTTGTCTAGAAAAGGTCTGTTACCAACTCCTAATCAAGGGGGTGGTTCAACTCTTTCTTCTCTACAAATATCCAGATCAATGGAAGGAAAACTCAATGTGTCCAAAACCAATGTGTTACCTCCAACTGATCTAAGAACAAAAATTAACACTTCTGGTGTTAAGAAACCATACCAGTTGGAAACAAGGATAAGAGATCCAGATGCAGAGTATGCAAGAAACTATGTGGCTCATATTAATCATTCTCTATATAAGAGCCATCAAGACCCAAGAACAGGAAATATATTCCTCAATCTTCACAAACAGATTTACGAGAATATCTTCAACAGAAGAGAAGAAGTGATTCTGTGTCAAAGGACCATGCTGAATGTGACTTCTATCCAAGAGTCATAATTCAATGCAGATGTCAATCAATGGCTCATGATCATGTTGATCATGAATGTGACTTCCAGCCAAGAGTCACAATGCAATGCAGATGTCAAACAAAACGACAATCTATCTTCAATCGGATTCAGTGTGAACCTATGCCTGATGAAGATGAGCCTTTGTTTGCTTCTGTCAATATGACCTCTCGGGATGCTGGGGGTAGAGTTGATAGTCCAGATGGAGTATATAGAAATACCAGAGCAAGAGTCCTGGCCTCTAGTCAAAGAAATTTGATCTCTGAAGATGATTCGGAATTCCTTGGAGAATCTAACTTTCCACCTCTTCCTACTGGGGGTAGTTCTCCTATAATTGACTTTGATGCACAAAGCAATGATTCAGAACAAACAACATCTACCAGTTCATCAATAATTTCTCGTACAGTCACGACTTATATGGTTGATGGGAATACTGATGAACCTTCTTCTTTCTTGACTCCTCAAGATCAAAGAATTGCTTCTTTGGAACAACAAATGAAGTCTATGGCTGATACTATGAAGTCGATGTATGAACTCATGGCAACACAGATGCAAAATCGACATACTGTACCAGATGCCATACCAACTGACACTGATATGAGTCCAGTACAAGTTCCTCCAGCAGTACAATCTAATACTCCTGGACCAGCTCAACCAAACCCTAGTCTCTCTGGAGCTGGGGGTAGTGCTTACAATGCTGTTCCTCCTCCCAACTATTCTCTACAAGTTACAACTCCACAATCTTCTGGAATTGTTAATGAAGAATTGAGGAATCTCAAAACTCAATTCGAGGCATTCAAACAGAAATATGGTTTACAAAGGTTAGGCATCAAACAACCTTATCCGATAGAATGGAAGCAAGTATCGTATCCTCCTAAATACAAGCCTCCTACTATCTCATTCTATGATGGAACCACTTCTCCAAGTCAGTTCATTAATCACTTTGAAGTGATGACTGATCAGCTGCAACCAAGCGATGCCCTCCTTACTCGGGTGTTTGTTGGATGTCTCAAGGGAACGGTTTATGAATGGTATAGAAGTCTCCAAGATGGGAGCATTATCTCATTTTTTGGTTTCAAACAGATGTTTCTTGAACGGTTCTATGAAGGGCTCAATGACATGACTATGTCTGCTCTTATTAGAATCAAGCAGAAAAATAATGAAACTACAGAAGAGTACATTGAACGGTTTCGAAGAGAAGCTCTGAAGATGCCTCTTGGAACTCCTGATGCTGTCACCATCGACACATGCAAATCAAACTTGTTGCCAATCATCAGCATGTGGACAGGATCCACTCAATTCCAAGACTGGTCTTCTTTCATAGTTAGTGCCAAGGTCGCAGAAATTAGTGCTGAAACCTTCAAAGGTTTAGGAGTGCAGATGACTCCTAAAGAAACAGGTCAAGGTACTAACAATAAAAACAATGCTCGCAAGGGAAAAGAAACTCTTGAAGTTAATCTTCAGAGCAAAGATGCATCAACTGTTCAAACCTCTCCTACAACTCAACAACCAAGAACACCTCGCCCCAAAGAAGAATATTCTTTCGATGACGACGATGTCCTTGGTATCTTTGAATGTCTGCTGAAAGGTAATAAGATACAATTACCTGAGATCAAGAAACCTGATGAAGCTGGTAAAACAGATCATTCCAAATACTGCCCATATCACAGTATGCTGGGTCATACAATTCGTACATGTTATGTACTGAAAGGAAAGATCCAAGAAATGATTAAATCTGGAGCTATCTCTCTTACTCCAAAAGAGAAGACCGTCACCTCCAACGTCGTCTTTATGCAATTCGAAGATTTCCTTCCTCAACTCCTTGAAAGTGGGATCGTTCCTATTCCCAAGGCAACTCTTGACATAGTGAATCTTCCTCCTCCACGGTCTGAAGGATTAGTGCCAATCACTTTGGAAACTGGAGAAATCATGTGGATCCATCCTGATCTAGTGGCAGATTTTGAATCGCCTTCTCCTCAAAAGACTACTTCTCGAAAGTCCAAGAAGGCTGGAAAGATTAAATCATGTCATATGACTTCTCTTGGATCTATTCCTGACACAGAGTCAAAAGAAAAAGAAGAAGCACTTGTTAGTGCTACTCGAACGGGGAAACCTTATCTAAAAGATTATTCCAAAAATCCTGAGGATCCTCTTGATATCCCTCCAGCTGATAAAGATGCTTCTAATGTTCCTTCTGAAGAAGAATCATCCACTGAACCTGTTCCTCCCTAGCCCACAGCTCTGGAGAAAGACAAATAACAGGCTCGGTTTGATAAGCCAATCAAGAAGTCCTCTCCTCTTGGACTTCAGAAGCCTTATAATTTCGACATTTTAGCTCAGCTTGCTAATACTCCAGCTAGAATGTCCCTCTTTGAACTTCTACGTCTTTCCAAAGAGACTCGGGAGACATTAAGTGAAGTACTTCTACAAGCTGACTCTTGTCTTGCACAATTGAAGAAGCCAGATGTAGAACCTGCCACTTGCTTACATTGCAACAGTGTATTGGTCCAAATATCACCTTTACACAAGATGACATGCTATTGGAGGATAATCGACATGATCGGCCTCTCTACTACACCGGTTATATCGATACAATGAAGATAGATCGTATCCTCATTGATCCAGGGTCTGCTATAAGCATAATGCCAAAGAGTCTGTTGGATGAACTAAAAATCCCTCTTCACAAGCTCTCTAAGACGGTTACTACTATCCTGGGATTCAATCAAAGCCGAAGTGAGCCTTTCGGAAAGATTCATCTGAAGCTTCAGATAGGCGATTTCAGATCCAAAGTCACTTTCTATGTGATCGAGATCGTGGGATCCTATAATCTTCTTCTGGGGAGGCCCTTTCTTCATGAAAATAATGTGGTGCCTTCTACTCTTCATCAGTGTTTTAAATACATTGATAGCAATGGAAGAGTATAAAAAGAAGTTGCTAATATAAATCCCTTCCATGGGGTTGAAGCTTATTTCAATGATTCCCGAATGTATAAAGAAGAGTATACAAGGGTTATACAAGCTATGGAGAAAGAGGATTCACAAAGTGAGACCTTAATAATTCTTGTTAAAGGTCGAACTATTCAGCAACAATCTCCCAAACTCTCTGAAGAAGGTTCTTTCATCATTCCGGTGAGTGGACGAATTTCTCAGTTACCTCAGTCGTTTGCTCAAGACACAATGATTATTCCTGTCAGTGGGCACACTGTAATTCCTGCATCTCTACATATGAAACAGGATACTCTGCTAATTCCAGTTGGAGGGCAGATTATTCTTCCATCTCAAACTTCAAGGGAGCTCACCTCTTCTGAGCCATTTGTTATCGATCTTAATCGAAACAACGCTTCTTCTCGTTCTTCTTCTCCCCCTTTAGTCATTGACTTGGCTAAAATCTCTAAGGCTCAGCCTTCTCCCAATATAAATACTGCTGCTTTTACATTTAATGAAAAGTCTCCATCTTTGCAGTATGCTGATGTGTGTAATTATGTTCATAGTTATTTACATTTGTTAGATGACTTGAACGCAATAACCATAGGGGTTGTACAGACTGTTCATACAGATGTATCCCTAGAACCTGTACAATCATCATACTTTCTAGTTTCCAGCAGAAAGCCAGGAGACATTCCAATATTCTTCTATAAAGGGCCCCAAAGTCCTTCTGATTTAGAAGATGAAGACAAAAATGATGACACTGGAAGATTACAACTACGTCGTTATAGTCAGCAATCTAAAGACATCATCAAAAATATGGGCTATGACTTCAGGACTGGCCTCAATAGTGGAAAGGGAAGAAAAATGCCTGTTCGTATTCCTCCTCTGAAATATGGAAGGACGAAATGCGGACTGGGCTATATAGCTCCTACTCCTTTTATCAATATTATCCATGAAGATCCCGAGTCTGACGAAGATAAGAGATCTGATTCTTCTAGTACTACTTCTTGGGATTCCGATACAAGTATCGGGGACTTCTACTGCAACATTCTGACTTCTAACATGGTTTGTATTGGCTGTTTTGAAAAAAAAAGTGATTAATACTTGACGGTTCATCCGTTTATCTGACGGTTCGTCCGTTCATTAATACTTGACGGTTCATCCGTTCATCCGACGGTTCGCCCGTTCATTATAATCTGACGGTTAATCCGTTCATTCATCTAGTCTTTTGATTTCCAAGTCCAAAGATCATGAAAAATTGAGTTCAAAGATATTTTTATGTTTGAATTCTATTTTTTCCAATCAGTATTAAACTAAGATCATTTCTGGTTTAATATCATCTGATAGAATTACAAAGTTCGTTTGTATATTCTATTCTACTGAAATATGTCATGTATTATTTACCTTTGAACATATTTTCTAAGAATATATCATTATCAAAACAGCAAAACCAGAAGTCAGATCAAGAACTTTCATTTGTTGTCATTTCATAATCAAAACATGGAATACAAGTAAAAGTGAAAATAAAAAGGATTCACTTGCTTGGAGTTATCAGCTCCCTAATACGATCTAGAACAACATTCAGTTTCTCATCATGAGTTTTTCTAACTCTTTCTGCTGCTACAATTGTAACATTCTGTTCATCAAAAGTAATGATGGCAGACTGGCGACGGTTGGCTTCTTCAATCTGTTTCGCCTGTATCTGTTCCCGTTCCTTCTGAAGAATCTCACAACGTTCGGCTTCAAAGATATAAGCCGTAGCAACTTCAGCTTGTTCTGTTTCCATGACGGCAATGCGCTCTTGAAGACGAGCTAATTCTTCTTTCAATTTCTTCAATTCTTCAGTCTTGGATGCGTTGTCTTTTTCTAAAAACTCTACTCTTTGACGAGCAGCTAATATTTCTTTGCCCTTTTCTACTAATTTTTCAGTAGAAGAGGCAAAAAAATGTTTCTAGAGCTGCCTGTTGGGACTGTACTTCATTCTCTAGTTGCTCAATCTCAGCTTCAGTTAAAGATTGAATGTCCTCCTTCTTGGTCTCCCAGTATTTTCGGATAGTTACTTCTAACTCATCCAGGAGATGTTCAAAGAAGATGCACTGAGATGCGTAACCAGCATGTCGTAGCGCCATCAGTGGGAATTTGACCATAGTTCTGAGATCAGAAAAGGGCATAGCTTCATCCTTCAAGAAACGTCTAGAATATGTATCTAGATATGAATAAATGATTTCCGGATACATTCCTAGGGTTCTTGCTAGGCCAGTCTCAAATCCAGGAGTCACTGTCATCATGGAAGAAGAAGCTTGAATATTCTCTATCCTCGGAACAGAAGTATGTGCGACAGGAGAAGTTGGCAAGTGTGAACTCTCTTCATCAGCATCAGCTTGGATAAGCGGAGCATGAGTCGAGCTCATTGCTGCAGCAGTTCCTACAATTAAAGAAAAATATGATTAGCATTTATAGGAAGAGAAATAGCAGAAATAGAATCTGAAATAAGCTTTACCTGGCTGAGGTTCATATTCGGTATGTGGAGGGAGTCTTGCTTCTTCTCGCAGCCGTTCCATGATTGTATTCGATACCTGCTTTATATGGCTGCTTCCAGCTCCAGAATTACTAGGTGCTAAAGCATTGTTCGGTGACTGAACAGGTTCAGGGCTAAGTTCCATTCTGTTCCCTTTCACTTATCTTCATCATAAGGAGTCAAAGTGCCAGCATGCCAGTCTTCTCCTCCTTCAGCTTCTTCTTCTTCTTCTTCATCCTCAGGATGAACTTCTGATTCAGAGTCAATGATATTCACATCTTCATGAATCTTTGGAACAGTGACGATAGCAAGCTCAGTGTTAGTTGTCGGTTCAGTCGTCTCTGGAATATCGGTCCGAAGAATAATGTCCTGACAAACATTCTTCAATAGATCATCAGCAGCTGATAGCTCAGACACCGGCACGTCTTCATTGCCTCTGGTCACAGAAATGTTTTCTTCAGCTTGAGTTTAGGAACTTCTGGCTGTTCTGAAACTTTTTCTAGAGCTGGTTCCTCTTCAGAGTAATTAATCTGATCATCCAATGCTTGAATAACGCCTTCAGTCCATGCTCAAATGGGATTATCCTCGTCTCTGAGGGTTCAATAGCTACTCCACTTATGGTTGGAGCAGTTGTTTCCTGAGCATGAACAGACTTTACTTCAGTCTGTTCAGTTGAAGCTGTTGCAAGGTGAATATTATCAGACTCAGTCTTCTCAGAAGAAGCTGCTTCATTGATTTCCGGCAAAGTTCCTCCACTCATGATCGTCTCTAGGAGTTTATTGCCCTTAATTTTGCTGACAGACTTCTTAACATACTTCCCTCTTGACCTCCTTATCAAAGGAGCGTCATCTTCATCAGTCTCTTCATCCTTATCAGCGGCATCGTCTTCATCAACTGAGATACCGCCCAAAGATGAAGTAGCGGTCACCGAGACCCCTTTCTTCTTGTTCTTGGATGTTTGAGACCTAGTACTCCTCTTGGAGACGGTCTCAGATTCGTCACTTCTCTTCCTCTTAGAAAGAGATATAAATATAGGAGGAAGAACCTCGTCAGGAAAATTTCCTTCCTGGAATAATTCATAGGGAGGATCAACTTCTGTTGTCTCATCCTCGGGTTCTGAAGGAAAGTGTTGAATAACAATTTTCCTCTTCGACCTCTTCGATGGAGCCGGATCATCCTCTGCAACAAAGGTCTTCAGATTGAAACTTGGCCTGAAAGTGCTCGATGACACATAGAAGCGAGCATACGTATAAAGCATCTTTGGCCCCGAGCTAGACAAAGGATTAGGTAGAGAATACGACCTTTGTATCTCTAGCCGCAAAATATCTCCAAGCTCGAGCTCCGTCGATGAGTCCTCCACGAGCAGATAGACAAGTAGTGGCATTCCCAACGTGGAGTTGGTCATACCCAAATTGTCTGGCAAAACGGCTTGGTAAATATGGCTCCAGATATGCCATTTCTTCGTGACGGTATACTAGATGAGAAGGACGGATCTTCTGTAACCATTGGAAGGCTACATCATCTAGCCGTTTCCCATATCTCCGTCAATCATATTTAAGGGCATACTCTCATAGCCCGATGGTGAGGGACACATTGGATAGACCAATGTGACCCCTATTCAAGACATTTCTGCATTCTGGGAGGGTGTGAACCTTCCAGAACGTCTCTCCAGAGTACCTCTCCAGAAAAAGACTACTACTTCCTCCTGCCCCTGGAGGTATCAGACCATCATGATGAAGGAGAAGCCAACCATAAAGATACGTGAAGGGCATCTCTATCCTTGGGAATTCTTCAGTCATCATCCTCTGAGCAGACAGCATGCTAGTGACAAAATTTCGGAGACCTGCATTCAGCCTACAGGTCATCGCCGATAACAAATCCAGCTTGTAACCATACACAAGGCGCACCGCTGCAAAGATAACACCTCTGTGTATCCTGTCCAAAGAGCTGGAGCCAGGAATGATGAATCTTCTTAACCACAGGGATAGGAATCCGGCCAGATGACCGTTCCTTGACAGACTCTTTCCGCTCGCTCTGTCTAACATAAGAGCTGAAAGTGGTTCCAGCTTTGAACTCGTACCAGTCTTCAGTAATAGTGAAATCTTTGCAATCATATTTCTCCAGCAAATAAGTGATTTCACTTTCAGAAAGAGGTTTGAAGTTGCTATATACCACCTCTTCTCATTTATTTTCTTTTCATCCTTTTCACGGTTCATGAAAAGGTAGGACATCCACTTCTGAATGTGGTTGCCAGCTTCATCCTTGGAACCCTTGTAATATAGAGTACATGTGCCAAAATGGCACATCATCTCTTCAAGATGGACCATCTCTGGGTTCTTCTCTGACAGAAAGTTCAGTTCCTCTGTCGTAGGAACATATTCCTCATACGGCAGCGAGCCTGAAGGCAGGTGTGAGATGTATTCCATCTCATGAAGGGCGAAGCCCATCTCTCCTTTCGGAGTCATAAAGGTCCCCGTCCTGTGATTGTATCTCTCAACCAAAGCCAGGAATAGGAAGGGGTTAGGCTTGAAGCCGTAGGATGAATTGACGACGGCATTATAGAGATTTATCTTCTTCAGCTCAGTCGCGAAATTCTCCAAAGCCCAGTTGACCAAAGTCTTCCATCTTACATTCTCCTGATTCATTAGGCCATTCATCCTCGGCGTCGAGTCGGTGGGATAGAATGCATTCTTGTTAGACATGAATTCATTTATGAAAATGGGCATCCTGAACGGCATCAATATGGCTGAATCTTCAGTGGTATGCATCCAGGCTTCAAACCCCGAAATACTGATACATGATCCTCCGGGGCACTAAAAAATCCCTCTTTCCTGTAATAATACGGCTTGCCTTCGCCTGCTGATATTCTGTCAAATACCAGGACATCTTTCTCGGGTAGCTGGCATGCATAAGTCTCATGATTGATAAGCCCCGGGAAACCTTTGGCCAGTACATGGGTTGTTTCACATCCCCCTCAAAGCAGAAACACACCTTCTCCCTGATGCCCTTCGGCTGAGATTTTTGTGCTATAGCATCTCCGAACAAGAATGCTGGTTTCTTATGGGATACCAGATCCAGACTCTGGAAAGGTTGTCCATTCATCAAGCAGAGTAAAGTTGTGTGGTCTTGATTGGCCAACAGTGATAGTCTTGCTTCAGGAAGATCAAAATGAGGGAATGTTATATGAGATAGATCATGCTTAAATGAAATACTCAAGCACCCCTCAAAATCTGCTTCTTCGCTTCGGATGTTCACTACAGAAATGACAAGAAGACAAAGTTAGATATACCTATGTCTATGCGTGTATTACAGTATTTGAAGAAAATTCAAAAGTCACGCAGACCCACATGGATATATTACTGTGACATGCTGAGTGATTTATTCACGCGGATGATTAATTCACGCAAAGCTCAGACAGATTAGGATGAAAGCATATCATTTGCCAGAATCACATTTAAGTGGAAATGACAAAAACACGCTGACAGATCAAGACTAATCTATCCAGAAGATGACTCTCAGAAGTCTGCGTGAATAATTCAACATTGACATCTCTGTCAACATGTGAAAAATCACGCAGCGTCATCCTGAAAGCTGCGTGACTATTTCAACATGGACATTTCTGCCAACGTGAAAAGTCACGCAGAATTATGAGAACCATGCTCCTTTGCGTGAAACACAGAGCTTCGTAAACACGAAGATGTGAAGTATGGCCGACCCTAAAGCGGGGGCATACTTTATTAAATATCCTTTGCCCTAAAGAGGGGGATATATTTCTGAAGTTTAATATCTTAAGATCCTAAAAGATTCTATGTGGAGTTCATCTTCATCGTCTTCGACAGTTTGTGTTCTCCCATCACTTACGATGCATAGGAGCTCGCGGGACTTCTTGTCGAGGAAGTCTGTCAGTTGTGGCACGCGACGAAGTCGCAGGGCTTTCCTCCTTGGCATGAGCATCAGCTTTTTTGGGAGCCATTACTGCTGAAAAAATAGAAGAAAAGTCGGAGAGGAAGGAGTTCGTCGGAGAAGATGAAGTTCTCTTCTGTGGGTTCTTTCTTTCAAATGCAAGTAAAGAAGGAAAGAAGTAATCTATGGCTTATTTATAGGCTTATGAAGAATTCCAAACGGCCTATCATGATTTGCCTCGATTTAGGAGATTGATACGGGATCTTAACTGCACAGAATCCCAATAGTCCAATCATTCAGGAATAAATATCTCTTTAAAGTCATCACAACGTGACTGATTTCATTTTATCATCTTCGTTTCAAAGTATTTCAAAATTTTGAAGTCTTTTCAATTTTTCGAAAACTTTGAAGGGGGTCTTGTAGGCCTTTAAAAATGACAGTCACGCTGAGTTCATCAGGACAGAGTCAAAAGTCACGCTCAGTTGATCCAGACAATATTTACAAATCACGCTGGGGAGACAGCTCATCATTTGTCAGAGAGTAATTATGACTGACAGCACAACAGTCGAAGAATGTCTCTTCGTATGCCACGTATGCACAGAATTCGAGAGATCACAGCTGTCTATTGCGTGATTTTTAAAATCTTCTTCAGCAAGACTCAACCTTCGTCAAGTTGGCGTACCATAAGAGCTTCTTGTCATTTAATGTGACTGACAAAAGCAATCACTACCAGAGATTTTGTGTCAGTCGAGGCACGCTGAATCAAGACAGCTGGCAGTTCTATCCCAAATCTGCGTGTATTCTGAAGTTTTCTTCCTCAAGTCTGCGTGGATTCTGAAGTTTTCTTCATCAAAGTCTGCGTAGATTCTGAAGCTTCTTGCCCCAAGTTTGCGTAGATTTTGAAGCTTTCTACCCCGAGTCTGCGTGGATTTCGTCTTCACCAAGTTTGCGTGGATTCTGAAGCTTCTTGCCCCAAGTTTGCGTGGATTTTGAAGCTTTCTACCCCGAGTCTGCGTAGATTTCGTCTTCAACAAGTCTGCGTGGATTTTATCAAATTGGAGTACGTGGCAGCCATGCCACTGATCTCTCGCCTGCGTGTCCTGTAACTTGCACACGACGCATGCATGATTGCCATGTGTCCAACAGTTACAGGCCACGTCCAGTAACTGCTCACAACCTTGCGTATGTTAAATCCTGCGTGATTTTCAACTAAGCACAGGCTGTGAAGACAGTTATCTTTTCAGTTATTATTTTTGACTCTATAAATAGAGTTCTTTTTCTCATTCATTGTACGGATACATAGTTATCTACTGTCAAAATTTTAAGAGCTTTTCTTCTTCGCATAGTCCAAGGGATAAAGTGATCGTCTTCTAGATCAGATTCCTACAGTTGTAATTTTCCCAGATACACAATAAATAAAGGAATTTATTTATGGAAAACAACGCTCAGGTCATACGCTCAGGTCAGGCTACGCTCAGGTCAGCTACGCTCAGGTCATACGCTCCCAAAAGGCAGCGTATGAGGTCCATACGACTCCTTGTCACCCTAGTGAGCGTATGCAAGACATACGCTCCCAAAAGGCAGCGTATGGACTCCATACGACTCTTTGTCATGCAAGCGAGCGTATGCAAGACATACGCTTCCAAAAGGCAGCGTATGGACTCCATACGACTCCTTGTCATGCAAGCGAGCGTATGCAAGACATACGCTCTCAAAAGGCAGCGTATGGGGACTGCGCTGCGCTAAAGAGCGCGCGTAACTCAGTGGCGTAAGCTAAAAAGCTCGCACACTGTTCATTGTCTTCTCCAAAATAGCAAGAACTCCATGGTTGAACCCAAATCTTCAAAAGTCCATAACTTGGTCAAAATAAGTCCAAATCCAACTTTGCAAAGTTCTATCTTGGTAGAACAAAATCTCTAAAACATGGAACCATCAAAACTCGAAATAACAATGTTTAGTAGATCAAAACCCAAGATTTTCGAAAATAATTTAAACTTAGATCTACAAGAATCCAGCCATGAAAAGAGAAATGTCAAGTACTAAAGTAAGTTGAAATGTTGCAAGGAAGAGAATGGAACAATAAAATTCGGGTTCCTTCATGAAGCAAGATGCACTTGCCTAAGGGGTGTTCTTGTTGTTGTGTGGAGGAAGGAAGAAGAAGATGAAGAAATAAATAAGAGAATTATGAGGAAGAGAAAGGTAGGTGGAGATAATAAAGAGGGTAGTTGTGGTGGAAATGGAAGGAGCATAGGCTAAGGTGTTCCAATGTAAAATAAACCAAACCAACCCAATCCTTCTCCATAAAATAAACCAAGCCAGTAAAACCCAGTTACGAGAACCAAAATCTACAAGTCAAGCCAATTACAAGTACATGCCAAAATCTGAGAAAATAAATACAGATCTGAAATACATGCAAGCTTGACAAAATACATATTCAGAATATGGGTGTTACAAGGGGTAGGAAGAGGGTTATACCAGCTTCGCACAGGAACTAATAGCACGCCAACCGGAGCTACGACGATGGAGTTATGAGCCGACGAAGTTGGCTCCACAAAACTGTCCAAAAATAACGCAATTTAAAGGGTCAACTTGGTGGCCGATTTTCACATAGCAAACGACGGAATTAACCGGTGAATTTGAGGGGAGTGAAGATGGATATATCGAGATTGTGACGGAGCAAAGAGTTCGTCGATCCAACGGTCAGATTGACCAGAAAATCACGCAAAGTCGCTGTCCCGAAACGCGAATTTTGAAATTCGTCCGCGCGCACGACGGGATTCCGTGCAAAATGCACGAATCGCCTATTTGGCTCGTCGGAGAAGAAGACAATAGCCACAGGGCCTGCCCCGGGGGTTTGCCGGAGGGAGTGCGGCCGGCCACGCGCGCACGACGCCCGCAGTGCGCGCGGCTGCTGCCTTTGCGCACTGCTGTGGCGCTGCTTGCTGCCGCTGCTGCTGCAGGGTGCGGGGCCAGCCTGGCTGGGCACGGCGATGACGGCGGGGCTGCATCTGCGACGGGGGTGGCCGCAGCAGCGGTCGGCCATGCAGCGACGAAGGGAGGAGAAGAGAGGAGGCTCGGGTGGTGTGGTGTGAAGTGGTGGTTTGAGATGGTGGAGCTCGTGGTGGGATGTTCATGGAGGTGGTGGTGGCTGTGCTCATGGTGGTGAGGGTGGCGGAGCTCATGGTGGAGTGGTGATGGTGGTTGATGATGGAGAAGTGAAGGAGGAAGAGCTCGAAGGGGTGGTGGTGGCTGTGTACTGATGGTGGTGGTGTTGTTAAATAACATGGAAGAAGAAGAACATAAAGAGAAGATGAATAAGAAAAGTGAAGAAAAGAAAAAGAATGGGAGAGGGGGCTCTCGTACAATAAGTAGGGGGGTTGCTTGTAAGGTGATGGGGTGATGGTGAGAGGAAGAGAGAGATTATTTATTATATATGTGTGTGTATATAATATAGAGAGAGAAGAGAGAGAGAGAGATTTAGAGAGAGAGAAAGAAAGATATTTAGAGAGAGAGAGAAAGAGGCCGACCACATGGGGAGGGTTTGATTTGTGTGTGTGTGGAGAGAGAGTGATTTAAATGAGAGAGAGGGAAAGTTAGATATTATATATATATATATATATTACATATATTATTATATATGTACATATATACACATATAAAGGAGAGGGAAATATAGGTATTTAAAAATAGGGAAAAG
Source organism: Iris pallida (assembly GCA_029216955.1). Lineage (NCBI taxonomy): Eukaryota > Viridiplantae > Streptophyta > Magnoliopsida > Asparagales > Iridaceae > Iris > Iris pallida. The sequence goes on along the minus strand of JANAVB010034781.1, from coordinate 8,190 downwards.
TGGGAATTTATGTGGGGTGTATGGGTAGTCACGAGAGGACAACATGGAGCTTGCGTTCGGGTTCAGTCGAACCGGTCGGATCAAAATCGGACATGGTGCAATGTTTGAATTAAAATAGGTATTTATGATCATGGGAAAAATAAGTAGCATGTGGGGTCTCAAATAAGTGGGACAGAAGCGTCATGCGGGTAGTAGGCTTCATGTGGGCCATGTCCATATTTTGGGTACTAGGTTGGATCGATGTCGGGTCCCGAAATTAAATTGGAAATTAAATCAGGTTTTACGGTAGATAATTAATTGTCCTAAATTGAACCGAAAGTTGTACGAAGAAAATGAAGCACAAAATGGAGTGTCTGAGTATGACACGAAGGTCATGGTGAAGAGCGTCTCGAGTAGATCATTCATGAGAAGTTGGTTCTGAGAAAACGACTGGTCTGATGCTCCTAAATTAAAAGTCACGGTAACGTGCATATGATGATCAAGAAAAAGTGGGGAATTCAATTAATAATTAAATGGTCTAAATTGACCCGAACTTGCGAAAAAAAAGAGTACAAGGGAACAAGTTCGAGTGGGACACGAAATATCAATGTGAAGATAATCTCGTCTACTACAAACTCCAAGAAGGAAGTTTCCAGAGACTGGCATCCCTGATGCTCTAGAATTTCAAGTCACGGTAAAGAGCATTTAATGATCAAAATTAATTAAATCAAAATTAATTATCGAGAATAAATTATTTTGAAAATTCGAAAAAATCCCGAAAATTCAGGGGGTTACACTGTTGGAGTTCGTTTATGCAGGATTCAGGTATTGTTAGTCGATACCTTCTTCGTATTCTTTCGTATTTATTTCCCATCCTATATTTCATATTCTTGTAGATAGAGTTGTGGATGTATTTATAGATACTTATAGATACTTAGACCAGATTCTAGATAGTATATACATATTGAGTTGTGTGGGGTTCACTTGATATGTAGCTGATCATTATCACGTATCATGGTCTTACGTATTTTGAGAGTGTGGAGTGACATAACTTTTGTGGTTGCCCATTCAGATATTGTTTTTGTCAATATTAGATGCCATGGTAGTACCTAGGAATAAATTGTATTACTTCGAGCCTAAGATTGATTGAAGAGATGAAGGCTTGATAATACATTCACAATTAGGTTATAGTATCCTTTAAACGTTTAGCTTTTAGTATATGTATGTACTTTGCACGTATTTATAGATTATTATTAAAGTATGTATTTCATAGATTATTATTAAGAAGACTAGTTAAAAGGATGTTGTAATTTTCTAATTTTTATTAAGAGTATTTAGGATGACTTAAAAACGACGTCTTAATTGTTCTAAATTTATTATCATGTAATTTAGTGGTCGAAAACTTAAACATTGAAAGTGGGGGCTGGAAAAGGATTTGGTTATCAAATTATTATTATACAATGTATTACTATATATTTTTTAAAGGGGGATAATAATTTATGAGTAATGCTATTCGTAGTCTAAATTATCACTCCAAACTATTCCTTCTTATTTGGTAGCTAACGTGGAATGTTAAATAATATTAGGTGTCATATGACATGACAAATGTTAACCAAAAAAATAATTACCCAATTTACTTTAATGTTAAAATTAATATTAATATTATTAGTTTTAGCGTTAATATTAATATTATCGTTAATGTTAATATTAATATTAATATTAGTATTAGTGTTAATTTAATATTAAATTATATTAATTAATTATTAATATTAATGTTAATGATAATATTAATTTTAATATTAATGTTAACATTAATTTTAATTTTAATTTTAATTTTAATATTATTTTAATTTTAATTTTTTGCCATGCTAGCTGCCATAACAACATATCACGTCAGTTGTTACGTAAAATGGGATGATTTAGAGTAACAATTTGGAGGGATAAATAGTATTGTTTATAATTTATGTAGACGTGATCATCAAATGTACTCGATACGGATTCCGTGGACTCTTGTGGCATTTCCGGTCGCACCTCTCGGCACCAGTGACACCCAGATGCTCTCGTCTTCCCCTCCAGGTCTTCCAGAATCTCCGATATCCCAACCTTCTGTTACTGATCGATCCGCCGTTCATTGCCACGTCAGCCCCTTTCATCTTCACGAAGCACCCCGCGTATTCTCGCAACTTGGGGCTGGCTGCAGTCTCCTCCACTACGAGGTTGACGTAGATGTCGAACTTGGCGTGCATTCCCTTCTCGACACTGATTCCTTCGACCACTAGGACCTCCTCCTCGAATTCTTCCTCACCAGCCTTGATAGTACTCTTAGGTGGTCACCTAAGAGTTCAAGTAGCAAGGCCACCTAAGAGTACTATGAAGGCTGGTCAAGAAGAATTAGAGGAGGTCCTAGTGGTCGAAGGAATCAGTGTCGAGAAGGGAATGCACGCCAACTTCGACATCTACATCAACCTCGTTGTGGACGAGACTGCAGCCAGCCCCAAGTTGCGAGAATACGCGGGGGTGCTTCGTGAAGATGAAAGGGGCTGACGTGGCAATGAAGGGCGGATCGAGAAACATGAAGGTTGGGATATCGGAGATTCTGGAAGACCTGGAGTGTCGAGTTTATCGGGGTGTAGTCGATGGCTACAGGCGCAGGCGGCAAGTGGCGAGTAGCCCGCTTCTCGTCGTGCAGTTCTCCCTTCATGTAGATGTCCGGGATCGGCATCCCGGGGGAGTCGTAGTTCCAGTACGGAGCGCGAAGGTGTCGTCGCCGATGAGCATTACCAGTATGCGCTCGTGGAAGTAGACGTAGAATCGGTGGAACGAAAAAGAGCCAGCTCTCGTATCATGAAAGGGACGTCGGCGGCGGCGCCGGCTTGATAGTAAGCGCCGTTGCAGTAGATGCAGTGTATTTGGGACTGGCGGTGCCAGCTGTGGGGGTTGTTGGGGGGTGGGAAGCGCTTTATTATGGCCACTGCCTTGTTGTATTTGGCCAGGTACCCCTTGTCCCGCTAGACGATGTGCGGGCCTGCGGATGCGGACGGGCGAGGACGACGACGGGCTCGGGAGCTGAAATTCCTTTATGATCGGCTTTCCAGAGACCGACGACGGTGGGCAGCAGTTCAACTCGTGGTGCTCTGTTGTCCCTTGACCATCCCTTAACTAATATTCCTTTGGAGGAGATGGGAAAGGAGTTGGTTTCTTCGGCTGCATGCATGTCGACAAACAGTCATGAACAACATGGTTTCAATTTGGTTATGGGGACGCGGCTGTGTCCGCCCGACGTGGATCACCTGTTGCATGTTACACGCAAAAGTGAAGTCCTCAAAAGTCAAGTCTTTAACATGTGTTATTTTTCTTTGCTTGAGTAACGTTAGAGACTTAGCCTCTTTTGGCTAATTTTAGTATAGGCTATTTTAAGCATAGACTATCTTTAGCATATGCTTAATGCTATATAAGAGAGTATCCTTTCAAATGAAAAACACTTCTTTCTCTCTCCCGAACTCTCTCTTTCATTATAAAACAATCGATATTCGTAAAGTTCTTTGTTGTTTTCTGGACAACGCTAAAGTTCGGGCCACTCTTTTCGAGTTGTGTGCGACGAAGAGATACCGGTAGAGCGGAGGTTTCACCACTAGGAGCATTCGGATCAAGTCTGCACATAGACCCAAATCAACTCTTAGGGCAGTACTACGTGAGCGACTTTCGCGAGGCCGGTAACATTTACTTTATTTATTTTGTTTGTACATTTTTAATGGAAGAAATGTATTAATTTTCAACAATCTAAGAGTTGATCCATTTATAAAAAAAAATCTCTAATTGATGTTACGAATTTTGTTATCAAATATTTGTTATTTTCAAACAAGAAGTTCTTTGCTGTCTTAATTTATTTGCTTGTTTCAAACAAGTTATTCCAGCACACTAAACTTGTCCTTTAGCAAAACCTTGTAATCATTAACATTTTTATAATCTATAGTGCATAAATTATTGTAATCAGTAACACTTATATACATTGTTATAATTTATATTAGTGTTAGCATATCTCCTATTCACTCACAAAATTTGCTATACATTGCTTACGCTTAACTTCATCATAATATTTTCAATTACTATTAACAAGATATTTGTTAATTTTTGAATATTAGTCACATTAGTAACAAATTGCCTTTTTCCAAAGTGATACCTTAGACAAACATTATTGTGTGAATAATTTTGTCAATTCTACTTTTCTTCACTCAATATTTTAATCTAGGCTAAATCAAGCTGTTAATTGATTTAGTAAAATTTTAATTTTTTTTAAACTTCTAAAGTAGAGATTTGTTTGAGAACAAGCCGAAAAGGCCCTTCTCAACAAGGCAAAAATTCGTCTAAGCGACCGGTATTTAAGTTTTCCTAGTGAAGCACCGCTTGCTGGGATCCGGCCCCTACAGCTAACCCAGCCTTATCAAAACTTGAAAAACTAAAATTTTAAAGGTCTATTACTAAAATCATTTGAATTGCGTGAGAAGAATGATATTAATAAATATTTATTAACATCTTACGCGTTTACGTCAAATCAACAACCAGAAAAGAAATAAAAATTACACTACATTATTACAGGCCACAGAAAATAAAGATAAAAAGCTGGGCTTATGCCCTTACAATTATTTACATAAATAATTAAAATAAGAATGGTAAACTGAACGCCGGGAAGCGGTCCATTCAGCAGGCCGAGGCCCTGCACCAAAAATACGATTGGCCAGTAACTAGTTCTAAATAATAATTAATATTATTAAAATAAAAGAAGGGTCTCAGACTTGGTCCAAAAATCATGTTTGCAAATAGCTAATGCCTCAACGTCCGGAAATCCCGGTTTCGTTTGCATTTCGCTAGGGCCCATTGACCGGTACGGTCGTCGTCCAAAAATTCATTTAATAAATTTTCGAAAACTAATTTTGAATTATATATATATAAAGTTTTACGAAAATTGGGAAGCATTTCCTCTATATTTGGGACAACCCAATACTGGAAAAATGTGCCAACAACACCAAAAATATTTATCCCAAACCAGGAAAACCACATAAATTAATTCCACCAAAAACTCATAACCAATTCCCAACATAGGCCAAGCCAACAAAACCAGAGAAAGAACTAATCACCAACTATGAACTCAAAACCAAGAATCCAAACCACAGCACCATAAAGCCAAAACCACAGAACATTCCGAAACAAGTTCGAAAAATTGCCGAAAAGTCACAGAACCAAAATAGTATAGATTCGAAAATATCCGAATTTAACTCAGAAAATTCCAAGAAAACCAACAGAAGCACAAATAAGAAAATCTACAGAACTTTTCCGAAGGAAGTTGGAAATTCCGAAGGATCGGAATCACTACCTCAAAACCGATTCCAGTTGCGGGATCGGGGACCGTATCATCATTGACTGTACAAATTGGAGGAACACGGGGGCACGAGATATACCTCGGTTTGCTCGGCTAGAGCTCTCAGATGTATAATAGGAAAAGAAGACGAATCCCGCAAACTCGGAACAATCCAGAACACGCGGAAAAAGGGATCGGAAACGGGAAACCACGGACAGTGGATCGGGAATGGGTGAGCGCGAGGAGGCGCTGGACCGGGGCACAGCGGCCACGGATCGGTCTCGGGTGCTGCGGCGCACGGGTGGGCAGCGGCTGGGCGCAGCCTGGAAGCGGCGGCGGGGATCGGGGTTCGCCGGACAGGCGCCTGGGCGGGGCCAGCCTGGGTCGGGCTGTCGGCGCCGGAGGTCGCCGGGAGGGGCGCGGTCGGGGCTCGGTTTCGCCGAAAATTTGGGGCTAGGGCACGGTTAGGGTGAGGAAATAAAAATTGGTGATAGAAAGAGAGGGGAATGGGGGTTTATAAGGGGAGAAGAATGGGGGTTACCGGAGATGAAGGGGCGACCGTTCGGAAGGGGAAGGGAGGAGTCCGACCGTTCACGCGAAAGAGGAAGGAGAAAGGGGTTGGGTTCTTTCCAGTATAAATAAGAGAAGAAAGAGAGTTAAGAGTTTAACTGTTAAGGAAAGGAAGGAAAGGAAATGTTTTTCTTTATAAGATTTTTGATATAAATAAATAAAAACTTAAGAATTATTCGAAAACCGAGATCGGTTTCGGAAATATCGGAGACGGTTCGAAATGGGTTCAGAACAAAACAAAAATCTTTTATATTTATTTTTGAAAATAATTAATAATATTAATATTATATTAATTTAGCAAAACTATTTAACAAACATAATTTAATAATTTAAAAATTAATAAACCGAAATTTACGGGTTTCACACACACCCATCTCAAATGATTCTGATGAGACTGAGTCTGACATAGGGGTGTCCAAGTCCTCTTCATCCACCAAACCTAAGACCCCTAAGGAAATATACTATCATTGCTTCCACAGAATCTTAAGCGCTATGTCTGAGTTACTCTATGACATATATATTTTTTAAATATAAAAGCGTTAAAGAACTCTGGGATGCTTTGGAAGATAAATATGGTTGTGATGACTGGAATTGATAGATTCAATTCCTCCACATTCAACAGATATGTCATGGTAGATAACAAACATATCAATGACCAAATTCATGAATTTTAAGAACATCTTAGGCATGTTCAAGCCAAGGGAACATTCTTTTCTACTGAGCATAAAATAGGATGTTTGATAGACAAACTTCCTCCTTCTTGGTCTAATGTGGCAAAGGATCTCCTACATCTTCAAGGGACTATTTCGTACCCTCAAGCTCTAAACAGACTTAGAACAAGAAGAATATAGGTTAAAATCCAAAGCTAGGTCTAATGCCACAGCTAGGATTAACCTTATAGAAAGCCATGGCAAACCCAACAACCATCTCAAGCCCAAAAAAACTCCAAAAAGAAGCAGAGTTTTCAACCAAATAACCAAAAACCCCATTTCCAAAATCCTCATCACCAAAACCCTCAACACCAGCAACCCCATAAACCTAGAAACTTTGGTCAGACTCAGGATCAAAGAAGATTTGTTTTGTGTGGTAGAACCAACCATACAGCCATCAACTGCTTCCAAAGGAAGAAAGAACCTATCCAGACCTCTTCAAAGGAAAAGGCAAGGCAGGCTAACATGATTCTGAATGGATCCTCCAGCTCCTTCAGGTCTGTAAGCTTTCAACCTGTAGTAAACCTTTTTTACCATTCTGATGATTGGTGGTTGGATTTCGGAGTTAATGTTCACGTTTTGTTTGATCGTTCCTGTTTTTCAACCTATCAGGAATCAGGTGGAGGCATGACTCTATGAGATGACTCCACGGCACAGATTATAGGAAGAGGAAGAATAGATCTGAAGATGACATCAAAATTTTTTTACCTCTTCATGATGTGCTTCATGTGCCGTCTGTCAGAAGAAACCTTGTTAGTGGATCCCTCCTTGTCTCAGGATATAAAATTGTAATAGAAGCCAATAAAGTTATTTTTTTCCTAAGAATGAACTGTTTGTGGGAAAAGAATTTGTAAAAGATGGACACTTTATTCCGAGTACTATGAATAAAAGTTTAAATCCTTCTTTCGTTGTTGGAAATATTGAATCCTCCAATGTTTGGCATGGAAGACTGGGTCATATAAATTTAGGATCTCTTAAAAGGGTGATGAACTTAGATCTTATTCCTAAGACTCCTATTGATGATAAACACAAATGTGAGATTTGTGTTCAAGCCAAACACACAAGATTACCTTTCAAATTAGTCCATAGGGATTCCGAACTCCTAGAACTTATCCATAGCGATGTTTGTGATTCCAATAGGGTCTTGACCCGAGGCGGTAGAAAATACTTTGTCATTTTTATAGATGATCATTCAAAGTATTGTTACACCTACCTTCTTGTCACGACCCGTTACCCAAATTGTTGGGCCGGGCCGAGCTCCAGCCTACGCTTGATTAAAGCGTAGTAAGCTGTTATAATAGACAATAAAGGATCTAAGTAGCTAACAGTTCTAAAATCATATTTAAAGTTTATCACAACACAGCATCTATAAGCGAAGGTAAACAAGCACAGACTTAATAATATAACCAAAGTATCTAACTGGAGACAAAGTCCAGTATCCAATATAAGAACATACCAAAGTCTAAGTCTCAAAACACGAGAAAGATATCTAAGCAAGGTTCCCCGCTGGGGCCTCTACTGGAGCTAAGGCCAGGTCCTCAATGCAGTACCATAATAGTAACACATAGCATTTCC